>NW_015148990.1:1197399-1271214 GCF_001465965.1 Polistes dominula | reverse complement strand
ATATAATATAATAATATATAATTATTAAAATAAATAAAATATATTATTATTATTATTTTTATTATTATTATTATTATTATTATTATTATTATAATATACATTATAATAATATTTATATTTTTTTGCAGTTAGATACACACACATAAATATCTACTTATTTATATATATATAGATTAATTTAAATAATATATTTGATTTTTTTATTTGAATTTGTTTCTAAAATATTAGGATCAATTAAATAAATCGAATCATATGAGCACCTGCAGCATATCGGCCGGCAGCGAAATAACTTCGAAAGAATTACTCATTAACACGACAAAACTGGTGGTACTTGTCCAGAAGTAATCAAGAGGATATTCGCGAACGGAATCGCTGTAGGAATCGTTCGCGTCCTCGTCGTCGGGATCGTAGTCCGGCTCCAGATCGGAACGCAATGACGAACTTTCCGACTCAATGATGATTGTCAAATCACTACGAATTATTTCTTCGAAATGTAATTACACCGAATTTTTCTTTTCTTTTCTTTTTTTTTTGGCCTAGATTCAATCACTCTACACTACTTATACAATATTTCTTTCACGATCACGATCACATGACTCATTTTATTTAATTTATTCTTAATAATTATTACGTTCTCTATCTCATTGTTATTCTCATGACGTGCATGATACTTTCTGATTTTTATCGTAATCATGAAAAATTTCAATGAAAAAAAAAAAAAAATAAAAAAAAAATGTTCGAAATAAAAAACAAAGGGAAAAGAAAGAAAAAAAATTACAAATAAAATTAAGTTTTAATTTAATTATGTATTATTTTCAAAAAAAGAGAGAGAGAGAGAGAGCAAAAAAAAAAGGAGAAACAGCTTTGAAATAATTTTTCTAACGTGAATAGAAAATATCTAGATAAAAAGTTAAGTTAAGAAAAGTAAATCTCGTTTTCTCCCTTTCTATCTTTCGTCACGAGGTGCAACCGTAACTGTGTTCGATGAACGACTGGAAGAGGGATGTATACGGCCTCATCAAGGTGGAGAACCAACTCGTAGTAGCTGCAACATTCCCTTCCCCTTATTGCTATATACCGAGCCACTGGCTCAAGGCCAGCCAGGTAGCCACCCTCTCCGGGTGTGGCTTCAACTGGAATTAGGTTCGATATACCACCGAGAACGATACATGCAAATTTGTAATATCAATATTTTTCGTCCTCGAGTCCATCTATTAATCGCTAACGCAGTACATATACATATATATATTGATACATATATATTATATATATATATACATGTATACATACATACATATCTCTTTTATAATCTGCTAACACATTTTTCTTCTTTTTTTTTATCGATTAAGATTAGATATAATTTATAGATAGTATAATTAATTACCTGTTTAAACATATATTTAGATATATATTTGATATGAATTTATGACAGATTAATTCTTTTTTTTTCGCTCGAGATTTTATATATATATATTTGAATTTTATTTGACCCTTTTTGTGTGAACCATATTATGTTTATCTTAATTTATGTTAATATCTTTTTTTTTTTTTGTAAGATTTATTTGTCATAAATTTTTGCAAAAGATTTTGGTAACAAGCAACAGCAAATACTTTATCAAACATTAACCTGTGAATAAAAATTGAAAATTAACAGCATATGCCGCAGTTCTTAATTTTGGAATGTATATGTGTGTATGGTTGCTACACACATAATTACAATAAAACGGTCATGCTATATTTTGTCGCATAATGACGCATGCGCGATAGGATTGAATGGACATGTAATAATGTTCTAACGAGAAATTCTTCTATAGAGATTTATGTTTCAGGAAATTGGGTGGAAAACGGAAATATATCTGGATAAGTATATACACGAAAAAAAAGGTTGAACGAGTAATTTTACGAGAAAATATTATCGTATGAATAAATTATTTTTAAATTGCTGCAATTTATTTTTTATGAAAAATATGCAAAATTATTGAAATAGAATATTATATTTTTCAAAATTGTCCTAATATATGTTGATCATGACGACATTACCGGAAAAAAGATAGTATGACAAGTAATCATTTTCCGGAGACATCAATGCCTGATATGTAATGATTTAAAGCTAATGTTGAATCTACGATCAAGTAGAGACAGTGGATTACAAGTACTTAAGTAATTTCTATTTTATTTCTTAAATGAATAATTAGATTTACAGTATTACGAGTTAAACTTGTAATTTTTCGATATTACAAAAAAATTAACCTACAAAATTTGCATAAAGAATAAGGAAGTTTTACAATTACCTACAAATTTCTAGCACAATTTGTATATTGTATAATACTATAAAAAATATTTGTAAAATTTCTAAAACAATTATATATATATATATATGTATGTATGTATGTGTGTGTGGGTGCGTGCGTACCCGCACGTGTGTGTGTGTGTTAAAAGAAATTATTACAAAACATATGATGATATTGAGAAATTGAAACTAAATCGATAGACATTAAAACAATGGGAGAGAACAGTTAAATCTGATCGTAGTACAGTAACAGGCAAAGTGCCTCCTACGTATTGATCCCTTGCGTTGACCAACGGTCAATGAGATACCGTCCTCACCTACCCTACTCAAGAACCTGAGTTGCCTACTTCTTGGGAGTTCCTTTTCTTTCAAGAAAAGAGAGAGTAAAATGTTTCATTTTTATTACTAACCATTAATCATAATAACCATAATAATATTGATTTTCAAAAAAGGGTAAAAGTATTACATATACCTGTAAATATAATTGTGATTTATTTTATTGATCAATTTATTAGGATTTATAAATCTATAACGATCAATATATTTAATCATTCCAACCTAATAATTATGAAGGTGAATCTGTTTTTTATAAATAATTAAACATTATTTTATTACTTGTGGGTCTATAGATTTATATATAGTGATTATTATATTGAATAATTTGAATCAAAGTGTAAGTTTGTTTTTAAAAATAATTCAAATTTACTTAATTTTTATTTATTTTTTAATTTATAGATGTATACTGATAAATTTTCAATAATACTAATAAAATATTAATGATAAGTGTTAAGTATAAATTTTTTATCCAAAGCGAAAACGGTACGATGACGTTTATGTTAGGATATTACCCTAGTGATTACAAAAGTACGAAAGAAGGATTGAAAAGAAAAAGGGTGGAACAGAAAAAGAAACTTGCTACGCATGCTCGTCAGCTTTTAGCCAATCAGGTACACTTTCTCCTTCTGGTTGGAGATTACAACCCACCTTTCGATCCCAGTATACTACTGTGAGTGTATAACTTCCTAATACCCCCCCCCAATACGACACAGATTTACTTTCTTACGTGTAACTACGATCTTCTCATTTTACCACGTGCATTTAACAAGTAATTATTAGGTATATATTGAGGTGAATGTTAAATACATACTATGAAATACTTTCAATATACTTTGCAATATTATTATTATTATTATTATTATTATTATTATTATTATTTTAATTTCTATCATAATATATAAAATAGTAATACTCAATCAACCTAGAATTTAAGAAATAATTTTTGTAATAATACATCAATAATATTTTTATTCAAGTTTTTGTTAAAATGTTCATTTTCATAAAGATAATCAATTAAAACACACCTTAAATTTTTAGAGGGATAGGGTCGATTCTGATTCAGCGGAAATTGAACGTTCTTAATGGTCACCTTTGTTCCAAAATAATGCCAATTTAATTTGAGATATATCTACTTAGATTGGTATTGTCGATCTACTTATTGTTAGATTGATATTTTCTCATAATCATGAAACATTTATCTACCTACCTACACGGTTAGACGATTAACCTAATTTTTACTATTTTACCCTAATTGCATATACCTATACTGTTACGCGATCATTGGTTTCATTCAGATAGAAACTTGGTTAAGGATACATTATGGAAATCTCGGTGATGTAGTTTTATGAGTAAGTAAATAAATGGGTCACAAGGTTGTAAAAAAAGAAAAGAAAAATAAAGGTAAAGCTTTTCTCACCCCGACAATTCCACCACATCTAGAGTTATGGATCTTTCAACGTCTAATCTCATCGACTGTTTTTCGATCGAATGCAATCGGCATGCAAAGTCGACGTTGAAAAGTGCTGAACAATGCTTGCAAAAAGTTCTTTTTTTGTGGGCTACTTAAACGGATTAAGGTTTGACCTGACTGATATAAACACGTACACACACAAATGAAAGAAAGAGAGACAGATAGAGAGAGAGAGAGAGAGAGAGAGAGAGAGAGAAATAGAATGAGAAAGAAACTCCTACATTTACGTCGATCGAACTGTTGGATCATATATGTTTTGACTGTGGATTGTGAGAAACAGTAACGATCTACGATATACAATCAAGCGTGTCCTAGTCACACCTTAAAAAGACTAGGAAATAGGATAGATAGTCTACCTATTCTTGACTAAATCATCTCCTTTCACACCCATGTAAATATAACGAATGGTATCTAATAGTTATTGACGGATAGATAGACAGGTGAGATTAAAAAATAACCTTGAATTATAACTTGCTCTAATTTGATTAAATTTAAACATATAGGTAAAGAATAAATTATCTTTTTTATCTTACTTATTCATCTTATTAAATCTGCAAAATTATTGTTAAGCTTTATATAAATGTATATACACCTATATTTATATATTATTTGTATGCATGTATATGTATAAAGTATTAAGTAGTATTAAGTATTATGATTACGTGTTTCAAGCAACGATTACACAAACATCATAGTCATATAACAAGACTTATGAATATTCAAATATTACGTATTCGATTTAGTTTTAATAACTATGAATATTTATGTTATTTTCAATTTCAATCGAGTCCTTTCACAAAAGTTACGTATGGGCTCATTTTTTATAGCCTAAATAATGTCCCTATTCTCGAGGTCATTGTCTGAATTAGAACTAGATCTGATATGATCTGTATACACGCGATCTTACGTATCCGGAATCTTTCTCTCTTTCTATATCGCGTTTAAGTATTACGATAACGATTCATTTTTACAAGTGAAAATGAAGAAAGAAACAGGCCATCAGTACGCCTATTTTCATGTATTTTATCACGCACGAAAATGTGTAAACGAAGATTTTAAAATTTGTATTTTTTAATAGAAGTTTTATTGGAATTAGGGGTGTGATCAAAAATCAAAGGACCACACCCAAAACAATTAATATTAACATACGAGTTGATTTATTGCGTGGCATTGTAAAAAAGAACTTTCTTTTTCTGAAACTTTGACTGACCTTGAACGTTTTATAGCTGGAGACAACGTAAGAGGCGCCATCTTCTAATTCGTCCAAATTAATTTTCCGATCGCCGTCCATCGAGAATATATAACGTGCACCCCTTGGTAAATCCAAACGGAGAGATAATCTGTCCAATAGAGCTTCCAGAGAACCGATATCTCGCCTTGGTTTGAACCTGGAATTAAAAGTGCGATAAATAGCATAATTATACAATTAATGTGATTAATTATTGCATAAGTGACGTTTCTTAAATCTTTTAATATTGAACAGAAGGTAAAATTTAAAAGTAATGTTAATGGATTAGATAAGATATTGAAAGTTAATAATGGACCATTTAATAGAAATGTATGATCAAGTTTACAGACACAGGTTTGTATCCTTGAAATGTCAGGCAGAAGGGTTCATTCATACATGTGAATCAAGGTCGCAAAGGTGGATGCGCCACCTGCGGCTCATAGTTGAATCTTTTCGTAAATAAATAGTAGAAAAAAATCACACATAGATAAGTAAAAGGGAGAGAAAGATAGATAATTAGATTAAATAAAGGATAAGTAAAAGATGAAGAAAATGAAAAACCCACATACCTGAATTCAACCCCAGGAAAATAAGGATCGCCATTTTTGTAAAAAGTAACACGTCTGGCTCTCCAATAACCAAGATTATTGTATCTTGCTAAAGCCGGATCGTGTCGGCTCTTTGGCCTCTGCTCCCGCTGCTCTGGAGGCGGCATGCGGGGACTGGAGGGTCTGCTTTGCCTCCAGAAGCCACCCATGCCGCCTCCACCCCCACTTTCGCCTAATGAAAGACCACCAACGCCAGCGGTCTTCTGCGCCGCGAAATCTCCACCCTTCCCGTTGCCGTTCTTCTGTTGCTGCTGCTTTTCTCTTTCCTCTTCCTCCTCGTCACCCCTTTCACTCTCCTCATCCTCCTCCTCTTCCTCTTCTTCCTCCTCAACCTCTTCATCCTCCTCTTCCTCGTTCACCATCCCCTCTATTTCTACCACTTGATCCTCATTTTCCATTTTGCTACCACTACCTCCTCCACCTACGCCACCTCCGCCACCTTCTTCGACTTCGTCTTCGTCGCTGCAAGCGCCTCCATCCGGCATCTTAGGCGACGACATCGTCTTCGTCGTCATCGTCGTCGTCGCCGTCACCGTCGTCACCGTAGTCGTACTCGTAGACGTTGTCGTCGTCGGTGCACGATTCGTTCCAGCAGGTGCCGCTACTGATATCACTACTGATTCATCCAAACCCGTTGTGTCCTGTTGTTCCTCTTTTCTCATCCCGTTTTTCTGATTAAATTTAATAGATAAACTTTTCAACTTTTCTTCTTACTCCATTTTTTCGATTTTTTTCGAAATTATTACCAATTTTTTAATTATATGTATACGTATGCAATATTTAGGAAAATATTGTTAGGTTCTTGAACTGGTCTTTGAACTTGGGTATTCTTTTACTTTCTATATTATTGTTATAGAACACTGAACTATTTAGGATCTTAAGCTGTTTTTTTACACGCAATTATTAAGAATAAATAATTAAATTATTATAAATTGAAAATAATGATGTTCGTTTTCACTGGCATATCTTCAAAATTATATCCACTTTTTCTGTCATTTTCACCATTTGATAGATATATGTATAAATGTTTTATTTAGTGAGAAAAAATTAATTAATTATCATTTTTCTTACCTGATTTAAAGCTTGTGCATCTTTATCATCATTAGTAAAGTGCCTTCCTAGTTCACCCTTTTCTACCCTTCGGCCGGCTCTACTTCCTTTTGACTATTTCCTTGTATCGCTCTGAACTAAAGTTGACACGCGAACCCGACTGATTACAAGCTGCGATCATACGTATGTACAAGGACATCGGCCTATACACCTTTCTTTTCTTAAAATATGCTACTTCTTTTCTTTTTGCAATTTTATTGACAAATAAAAATTGACGTATTACAGATGTGTTGACAATAATTGACACAAAAATACACACTGTTGCATTGAAATTATTCCGAAATATTTATATAAAATAAGAAGATAAAAATTCCAAAATATTATAGTCTTACATCGTGTAATACACTTAATAAATTAACACCGTCTTAGATTCACGCACCTCATATCACCACGTACGTATACACAGACGTTAATTCACTTTTAACATAAATTATTTCAAAATAAAAACATATTCGTAATCACTGAGAAAGACAAAGTAAAAAATCAAAAAATAAATAATAATAATAGATGAAAGAATTGATTGTTAATATCATAATTAAAATTATACGCAACGTAAGTTACACTCTTAGGTATCCGAGGTCAATGACCTTTATGATCTCTCGCACGAAACTCATTATATCCGGTGACACGCACTTTTATAATATGTGTATCTTTTCTTTTTGTTTTTGTTTTTATTTTGCATTATTTTTCTTCCTTTGATAAGTGTAACAGAATGTGGATGATAGAAAAAAAATAATTGTAATAAAAATATAAATGGTGTATATTGTTTTTTTTTTAAATCAACGCATGAATGTGAATTGAAGTGTGCAAAAATCCTTCGAGCTTATTAATTCATTCAAATGTAAAATAATAGTGGATAACGGTACGAAGGTATACATATTCATGCGTCCTTCGACGGTGCCGTCTCGACTCGAAGTGCGTCGCCCTAAGGAGAATCGCGTTCTATGCCTCCTTCACCGCGACGTTGCCTTTACGATCCTCCTGCGCTGACCGGTGATCGCCTTTTCCCCTTTTCACTTCTTTATATTCATGTACATGTGTACGTGTACCTCCTTGATATATATATATATATATATATATATATATATATATATATATATATATATATNTATATATATATATATATATATATATTTCTATCAAATTTCCAATCAAAAATGTGAATTATTGATAAGTTTGTTACTTATTTTTTATAATTAAATAAATTCAAAAATTTTCATTTTATCTTTAATTATCTCGAATATTTTTAGAATTTTATACAAGAAAATGAATTAGTGATAAACTTAATTTTATATTAAAATAGCTTTAGTAATTTTAATTTTATCTAAAATTTTCATAAATATTTTTAGAATTATTTATCTGCATAAAGTATATAAATAATATATATATATATTAAATTTTGCTATGTATATAGTATATTTACTTATAACAATTTTGTGATCAAAATTTCTTTAAAATTAATTCATTCACTAAAGACATACTTGCTGCATAGTTTTGATTTTATAAAATTTAGAAAAATCTATTTTTATGTAGAATTATCTTCGATATTTTTATCATTTTTATTATTATTATTTTTTATTTTTGATACTTTCTATTCCTAAATTTAATTTATGGAAAATAGAAAGAAAAGTGTTTTTGTTTATATATATATTATTTAAATATATATATATTATTTAGTATTAGTTATTTAGTTAAACACATATATACATTTAAATTATATTATTATATTTATATATATATATATATTCGAGTTTATTGTATTTCGAGTTTTAAGAGTATTTTGATTTGATCGTAAGGGTGTAAGCTGCTCATATCCTAGTTCTTTCTTTTTCCCTACAACTAAAGTAAAGAGTTATTGATCGATGTAAATTTGCTTAAGAAATATATAGTAAATTTTTCGTTTTATCGACTATTTAAATTTATGTTATCATAATAAAAAATAAAAAAGTTGATCGTTATCCATTATGGTATGTATCAATATTTATAACGAAAAACAAAAAATAAATATATATCAAGTTTTAACAAAAATGTTAGATGTTTGGATAATGAAATAATTTTTTCCCCGAAATCGAGAACAGTAAATCTTATACTGTTGTTCGATTTATTAAAAAGTAGAATTTATGTATATGTGGATGGTAATATTTATTTTTTTCTTTTTTGTTTGTTTGTAATTTTTCTTCAACATCGAAACGTCACAGTCAGAGATTTATTGTACACACTGCGGGTCATTTTACCTTCTTACTCGCAGAAGTGAACACCTACCTTGCGTGTCAGACATCCAGAACGGGCTGATCAGATTCGTTCTTCTACCACTTAACTATACCCCCTTCGAGAGTATACTACTTAAATCGGGTTTATCTAGAAATCTCAGTAGAGTTGAAAGAAACGGTATAAATGGTATTTTGTTATAAGATTAAACAAGATTTATCGATCGGTCACGAATAACACGTTCTACTTCTTTACTTCACTTCAATATTATATTATTTTACTTACATCATATAATATAAGAAAAATGTATAAAATTCATAAAATATTTATATAATTCTATTTAATTTATAAAATATGTATATATAAATGTGTTGGAAAAATATCTAGTCTTTAATCAATTATTTATTTTAAAATTTATAATTTTGGTTAGTAACAAATTAGTCATTTGTTATTTTCTTTTTTCTAGTTTTATTTTACCGCCAAATATTGATTAGAATATAAACTTTATTTTAAAACATAAGAATTGAAATATATTTCTTGTTTATTTTTTTATTTGTATCGTTAATTTTTGGTATACTTACAATTTTTATTTAATGTTTATATTTATATTATTTTGTTTTCTACTTTGACGAAGTACAGATTTATAATAATTCATAATATTGTTTATTTGAGAATCTTTTGATGTATAATCAATTTTTTATTAATTAGTATTATATTATGTTATATTATATTATTATAAAATTATAAAATGTGGATCTATATATATATACAAGCTTGGCATTTCTTAAATTTAATTATTTGCCTTGATTTTATACTCTTTACTATTCAGAATTAAAAATGATTACTTAAATCAAGAATTATTACAATAAAATGATTTTAATATTAATTAAATGTAATATTATAAAATTAACTAACATTTCAAATAATGTTTTGAAGAATAAGTATTCAAAACAATGTTCATTAATCAAATAAAGAAGAATTTACTATGGCCCCCTAGAGTTAAAATGTTGCAAACGAATGTAACTTTTACCGAATAAAACATCTAGATAAAACAGATTTCTTCGATACACTTACCATTCTAGAATTTTCTTTACCATAAGATAATAAAACTAACACGGTAAAACAGTTGTATTTCAAATTTAACGTTTAAACCAGAAAAACGATTTGTAATACAGATGACGTTATTCGTACAAAAATTTTCTAATATTCCCGATAATAATTTAAAACGATAGAAAATAGCGTACTGTGCGTGTTCACATTATTTCGTAATCAACAACGGTACGCATTCGAATTAAACGAAGTGAAAGAGTCATTTCACTTTTTAAAACGAAAGTATTCCTTCATTAGAAAAATTCTTTATTCTGCACATTAAAAGGATAATCATAAGATTTAAAAAAAAAAAGAACTAAAATAAAAGAAACAATGTAAATTTTTAAATTCATATTATCCTGACTGTGACATATTGTCCAACATGTAAAAATGATAATTTAACTATATAAAAGAAGATGTTAAATTATTTACGTTAGAAACAATATAACAAATATGTAGGTATATATACGTAACATATTTATGGGAATATGGTGTAACGATATGGTCCATTTTTTAAATTAGTCATAAATTAAGTTATAGATTATAAAGATCGATACACATTTTCTTTATACTTGAGAACTAAGAAAAAAGTTAATCGTGTTAAACGAATATGAAATAAAGTTAAGCGTGAGAGTAAATCCAATCTAATTTTTCCTTCGCGATACGCTTTATTTTTCGTCAATTACGTCACGACGTTCAAAGTAAGTAGGTGAGAGCCCATGATGGTAGAGACGCGCCATGGTAAGATGCTACTGAGTGAAAGCATGGGTCAGCGTAAAGGCCAGCTGGCAACATTCTAACTCAATATAGCCATACAAAACACCCATATATATATATTATATATACATATTATATATACATAACCAATACATAAAAACAATCACTTATTTGTACAGGTTATGCACTTAACGTATATACCGATATATATATATATATGATTAATGTGCACGTAAAATATACGAGAGCACGGAAGTTGATTGAGAATCTGACCTAAGCAACCTATGTATTTTTAATGTTATAGAAATAACTAAGCAAGTTAGTTCGCTTAACATTTAATAATATAGGCGATATATACGATGTAAATATTATTTTACGCGACAGGAGTGATTAAATATTGAAATAACGAGGAGATGGTAATTTTCGAACGTTAGCTTAACGATTCCAATGTGCAAACAATATTTGTTTTTTATATTAATATTTATCATTATTTCAGCACTTAAATATTGTTTATATTATATTCGATTTGGCACGTTCTAAACTTTTCCTGGTATAATAGAAAAATATTTTTAAAAAAGATTTAGTGAGATGGATACGATTATATATATATATATCTTTTGTAATCACATATTACGTTTCTTACAAACACATTTAAGCGTGAAACTTACAAAATAAGGTAAAAGCGAGTCATTATACCATATAGTGGAGCAGCGAAGATAGAAGAAGAAGGTATAGAAGAGTTGTAACGCTACAGCAAGCAACTGTATGTCTGCCTGGTTGCTTGTCTTCAGTCGTGAGAAACTTTTGCTACGAAGAAATCTTCATCTTCTCGAAACTTCTTTCACATTTGTTAATAAGAAAAAAAAAAGAAAAAATACGATCATAAGATCTCGAATTGAAATTTTGAGAGATTACGATCTAAAAAGTTATTAAATGGAATAACAAATCGTTTAATAATTGAAAATTATTAGGTTCAAATTATTCATATATAATCATAATTATAATAATTAAGACAATCATTTACAAATCAAGTATAATATATATCCGACTAATTACTATAAAGCATCTTTCTCTTATTTATTAATTTCAACATCCGTGTGTGGAAAAAAATATCTGCGCGCTTTCTCATTCAAAACGCGGACGATATATAAGAAGACATATAACATACTTGTATGTATAAATATACATATATATTATATATACATATATTTATTTATTATATGTATGAATGTATACAAGGTAACCCTTGGATAAAGTCCGAACGAACGAATGGCGTCCCGGTTTTTGAAGGAGGCCGCTGGTTAACCTTTCGAAAGTGTTTTTTTTCTCTCTGTCCCTCTGTTACGCTCTTCCTCATTTTAGTCGTAAAAAAGGAAGGTTCCTGTGAAAGTTGCCTTCTGGCTACCAAACGTTTCCTCCTCCCTCTACCTCCTCTTCATCATCTTTCTCTTTCTCTTTGTTTCTTTCTCTCGCACACACGTACATAGCATCTTCCTATCGAGGTGCTTCTATATATGTACCTATATATTTACGATGTGAGTATCGCGTTCAATGTGTTTACCTCTTTCCCTTCCTTCTCCAATTCTTTCTGTCTTTTTTTACGATGACGATGTATATACTTGTTATATATATGTATATAAATACATTTGTGATGTGAGAGAGACACGAAAAGATGCTCACCTCAGTATGCGAGATTCCTTTTTCCCTCTGATTCGTTTTCTCCCCACTAACATTAAGATAGCATGTCAATGAGCGGTCGCTTTCGCTGGCGCATCGTACGTAAAGACGCCACGGTACCTTCTAGACGACTTACGTGATGTATCTTACAATTCCATAGATCCAAATTTTATATCAAATATATATTTTTTTATATTTTAAATTATCTGTAATCATTTATAGTATATATATATATATATATATATATATATATATATATATAAATTTTTTTTTATAGGTATATATACACATGTTTTCTTTTCAAAATTGTTCGAAATGTTTTTCTTGAATATATAGTGCATATTTTATTTTGTTGAGAATTATTGAGATATATATTATATGTATTTGTTACAATATTGTTCCTTTTTTTCCATGCATTATATTCAATAAGTATTTTTTTTTTTTAAATTATGTGAATATTTCATTTACATTTGTAATTAATGCAAGTAAAATAATACAGACTTGTAGTTATAAATGCACATACGATTGCTATTTCTCATGATCAAGCGGTAATTTTCAAAGTATATATAAGTAAAAAGAATAATGTGTATATATATATATATATATATATATATATATATATGTGTGTGTGTGTGTGTGTGTGTGTGTGTATGTGAAAGATAGAAAGATAGAATCATCTCGAACAAAGGCGAGCAGTGAAAGTGTGCTCCTTCCGGACTGCTACAGCGTCTTTTGGGAAGACGATTGGTGAGAATTTCCGTGCGTATATATTCTCGTATAATATTTAGGTATATACACTTTATGTATTTATACTACGTTTATACACAATACGGAAGTTCGTTTAAAATTCTCACTAACCTATCACCTCCCTGTATAAATTATAGTATATCTAAAAATTATTTATACACGTACTTAAATATATATGTTTATAAACATAAAATGTACTGTGTAGATTAATGGTGGAGTTCAAATTATGATCTAAGAACATAAATAATCTTTCTTCTTTTTTTCCTCCCTCTCTTCTTATCTAATGATAAAAATGATAAGGAAAAAAGAGAAAAGGTGAAAGGGGGTTGACGGATAAAAAATCATTAAGTCAGGGTAATTTATGTAAAAATACATAAAAAAGCTTTATTTCGCCACCGTTTTCTTGCAAAAAATAAGTATAAAAAACTCCTCGTAATCGTCGTCAGTATCATCATCATTATCATCATTATCATGATCATTTTCATCGTCATCAGCATCATCGTTGTCGTCGTCATCATCATCATTATCATCGTCGTCATTATCTTCGTCGTCATTTTTATCAACATCATCATCATCGGCAGCAGCAACAGCAGCGAATGCTGCTGCAGTAATAGCAGCAGCAATGGCAGCAGCAGCGGCGGCGTCGTCGTCTTTATCGTCATCATCATCGTCGTCGTCGTCGTTGTTGTTGTTGTTGTTTTTGTTGTTGTTGTTGCATCATTAGCTATCATAGTATTCGTCGTCGTCATCATCACCATCAACATCGCGATCGTCATTATTATTTTAAACGTTATGTTCGTATATTCGCGCGCATCTAAGAACATTAATATTATCGTATCGTCGTCGTGATGAGGATCGGCGCTCGTCGTATTACGCTTGTAATAAGAACTAAGCGTGGTGGGTGTAAAAGTGATTTGGTGAACGGAGAAGAGAGTAAGGGCCGGTTCGGCTGTCTTGTGACTAGTATGGGCCGGATCCTCCAGGTGGTCCGTAATTCGAGCTTGGTCCGCTTGGTCCGGTACCAACGATACCTCCCCCGATTCCACCACCTCCTGATCCGCCGTGTCCGTCACCGATGCCACCTCCGATACCACCACCAATACCACCACCGATGCCGCCACCGATGCCACCACCGATACCACCACCGATTCCACCTCCACCACCACCACCACCACCTCCAGATGTAACTTCCTTCTGTAAACGAGAAAAAGAAATTTCATTGAATCGATTACATTAATCTCAATTTTATTTCTCTTTGAATTATTTCATCTACATACCTGAGTTTTGTACTTGATGAAGTAAACTTCCGGTTTGCTTGGTTGCGTAGGAGCAATAGTAGGTAGACTGATTTCTGGTGCCTCCTCTGGTTTCTTGACAAGGACGTAGATAAGTGTCTTCTGTTCATCTTGTTGTGGTAATGCTGGGATGACCGGTGCAGTTGGCGTAGGTGGAGTTGGTGCCTTAATGAAGATAATCTTGTAATGTTTCTGAGGTGGCGGGGGTGGTGCTATTGGCCTCGCTGGTCTATCCTCGGGCGCCTCAGGTGGTGGTACGTGAACGTAGATGTGCTTCTGGATGAGGGAACCTCCACCGAAGCCACCACCGCCGCCGCCGCCGCCACCACCACCACCAAATCCAGATCCGCCACCGAATCCACCTCCCAAACCACCTCCGAAACCACCTCCTAGTCCTCCTCCTAGTCCGCCTCCAAGACCGCCTCCTCCTAATCCTCCTAATCCACCCAATCCTCCTAATCCTCCTCCGAAACCACCGCCACCACCCCCACCGCTAGGGGCACCATAACTTCCGCTTGGTTGACTGTACGAGTAGCCGGCTTCTGGCCGTGCCATCGCCACGGCGGCGATCGTCAGGATCTGAAATTCCACATTGAGGATTCACTCTCGAGACCCTTTCTCTTCTCGAAAATCGTTTCTATCGATTACACGCGCTCGACCACGGAGTGAAAGTGGCAAACTAACGTTATATATTCAATGCACTCAACGTGAAACTCCGAGAGTATCTTCTTTACTTATTTTTATTTGTATTTTTATTTTTCCCTGTTTCTTTTTTTCTTTATTCTTTCTTCCACAAATTTATACTCTTCATTCTCCCACTTTCTTTTTTATAAATTTCACCGTTCCTTTAAAAGCATTTATACCAAAATGCTCTTTAAACTATAAACACGTGTACGAAAAATTTTAAATGTTTTCCTCGCAGTGAAATTCTCAAAGGTAGGTTGTTACATAAAAACGAGTATTACGTGTTTTCTCTAACTCTTTAAGATTTCAACAACGTACCAAATTAGAATGCGTTTCCCCTATTTATCCCCCGCTTTCGAAAAAAAAGGAAAAGAAAAAGAAGAACATTCTCGAAACGTAATCAAGAAAGCCTATGCAAGTATTACTTTCTTACATATATACACGAGAAATTCTCCCGCGAGGATTTTTTTATTTTTAAAACATAAAAACATAAAATAAAACATTTATATAAAATGAAATTATTATGATTTTTTTAACATCGTAACTTATAAAGATAGCTGATATGGACAATTTGAAGAAAACTCTTTTTTTCTCTTTCTATAAATCTATATAGATTGTAAGTCAATGAACCCGTCATTTCTCTTCGATAAAAAAAAAAAGGAGAGTTTAACTTCACGAGATGCGTGAATGAAATGATACTTTTCGATTTCTCATTCATCCATAGACAGAAATATTCTTGGCAATTTAATTTCTTCAAATAAAAAGAAATAGAAGACAAAAGGGAGAGAAAAATAAAAAAAAAAAATGGTGAAAGGAAAGCACTCGGTGAGATTCTTCGTTAAATAATCGAATAAACCGAATTAGTTCCGAGTAATAGAACCTAGTGATAGATGTTACGTGATGGACAAAATAAATGTAAAAGAAAAAGAGAGTGATAGATAGAGAGAGCGGGAAGTTGAGGATGGTAGCTACTCACCATGAATGCCCTCATGATTGCTGCTGTTCCTTGATATGAGGACTGATGCTCCGTGGTTGTCTTGAGATCCCCTTTTATACGGGCCAGCTTGGACCCCACTCGTGTTGGGAACCATCACCTATGAGATGCGACGGAGCTATTGCGAATCTCTCTTTCTCTTTCTCTCTCTCTCTCTTTCTCTCTATCTCTTTCTCTTTTTCTCTCTTTCTGTCTCTTTCCTTGTCGTTTGCTGCCCCTTTCTCTTCCTCTTTCTTCGTAACTTTTCGCAACGTAAACTTACTTCCGATTCAAATTCATCACACTTCCGGTGAATAAATAACTTATTAAGCGATTTTGATATCCTGATGAATACGTTTGCTTTATTCTATCCATTAATTGATTATATTTTACTTATTAATTTTATGTTATTTCATTTTTGAAGATGTTATTTTTCTTTTTTCTTTTTTCTTTTTTCTTTTTTTAAGTAGAAGTAAATTTCTTTCTCTCATCGAATTGCACAATTTCTCGATAGTACCATCAAAGACATTGCTTAATTTAGAAAAGATTTCTAAATTCAAGACACTCTTCAATACGTGTGTTTAGAAATATTTATAAATTATATATATATATATTTATTTCATCGATATATTTAGAGATCAATCAAATTTTAATTATAATATATATATATATATATATCTGGAATCTTCCTTTTTATTTTTATGAATAGGTTTTCCCATATTTTTTGCCATAATGTATATATCCAAATCGTATATATATATATATATATAGTAAATAAATAGATAAATTTATATATGATTTATTTAGTTGATACAGTAAATGGACTTGGCTTTACAAAATAAATATAATATAAATTTTGAGTATATGTATACAATATTAAATTGAATTAATAATTGTTAGAAAATATATTAACACAGTAACATCTATAAAAATCTTATTTCCAATCTTAGTTACTCAATGATCGAAATAACTAACATTTTTCTAGTTCTATCGAGTTCAATTCAAATAAAGTAGACGTAGCAGGAAGATACTGGTAACTGGAGACACAGGTAACAGAACGTTTCTTCAACGAAGCATGAAAATGTTGTTAACCAAGCCAAGATAGCTTAGTAAGTACCTGTTACATCAGTGATTTAAATAAAATAAAGGAATAAGAGTAAATAAAAACCAAAATAAATCACACAGACTTCCTCATAATAATAATTAGTTATAATTATTGTTGTTTTTTTTTGTTCTTTAATTCTCAACTTGATAGATAAATAGATAAATAGATAGATAGATGGATAGACGGTATTACGACGTTCATAGCATTCTCATGTCAGTGGCAAAAGTGGATCACCAGTCACGTTGCGTTTTCTTATGGCTGTAAGTTGCTGCGGCCGAGCAGCAGCGAAACGTTAACCTTGCCCGGTGATAGTGTACCAAGGCACGTCACTCATACAAACATATTACTCTGTGTGTTTTAAAGAGGAAGAGAACGGAAGGGATATTTCGTTCTTTCTTTCTTTCTTTCTTTCGTTCTTTCGTTAGATCGTTTTCTGGAGACGATGCTAGCGCAAGCAACTAACTCTCATCGCAGTTGTAGTCACGATTGCGAAATAGAGAGTATTCATCGGACAGCGTCTTGGATGCTCTCCACGTGAGAGGGAGAGAACGGACTCTCCAATTTCATTTGTCCCGAATATTAATGCCATCTTTTATATATTTCTGCCGGACACTAAATTAAACAACAAAATATATTTTATAGTATAAATAATTTAGTAGTAATATAGTATAATAATATGTTATAATAATAATAAAATATTAATATAATATATACTAATTTTATAGTATAATAATATATAATATAAATAATATAAATATGGTATAATAACTATATAGTATATAGTATAAATATAATATAGTAAAAATATTATAAAATCGATTTGAAACATTATTTTTACTTATAATAAGTACATTGTCATAATTGTATATATATTTGTGTGTGTAGAATATAAGAAATAATATAAAATATAAAAAATAGAACTATATATAAGTGTAACTGGTAAAATAGTCGATTTTGAACACAAGGTATATTTTTGTATCAATTAATCTAAATAATATTCTGTAATAATTTGATACTAATTTAAACAATAAATAACATCATTTTTATATGATTATAATAAAATAACCCTAATTATTAGAATTGTTATAAAATTAAATGAAGGTAAACCAGTAACATTAAATGCAAAATTATAACTCATAATTTTAAATCGGTCATTTAACTGATCGTACGTTTAGTCTTCAAATAGATATCCAAAATATTTATATCATTTTATTAAGATATTTTTTTCTTCAATTTTATCTAATGTAAAATCTATAAAATAATTAGTCAAGTTGACTTTTTTTCTCTCGTGTTTATTTTATGCATGTAAGTAAACATTTCACTTTCACATCATCGAATAAATGATCTTTATTTCGTAAATGGATACTTTCAGGTATACATTTAAATATCTTTTTTAATAATTTATAATTTTTCGTATGTATAACTAATATTAATTGCTCTCGTTTTTTTTTTTTATTATCTTCTTTCATTACATTCATTAAAATGTATTCACTCAATGAAGCTTTTCGTTCTATTAAAATAAAAAAACATCTACATTTTTAAATTATTTTCATTTATTTTAATTTTTAAGTTAATCTCTCTCTTTATGTATATACGTATATTATTATTATTATTATTATTATTATATGCATATTAATTATGTATGAATTTATAATATGACATAGTTTCTAAAAATACAATTCACGACATCTATATTTTAAAGTCGGTAAAGTATCGATCATTCACTGCACTGTCGGTAAGAAAAATTGCGAACTTATCTTCGGAGTAATGCTTCGATTAATATGCGTCATTCACGCCATCTAACGATTGTTTCCGGTTTACTGTATTATTAATATCATTGTTCTAGGTAATGTTGCGTGTGTCAACGAGAAATAATTTACTTCAACGAACTGAAAGATAATATATATTTTTATTAATAATTAAACACTTTAACTAACATTAATAATACGTTAGAAGTATATAAGTATAAAGTTAAGTGTAATTAGTTATAAATAATCGAATCAACATAAAACAAAATTAGGAGTTATCATCATTGAATATCTTTCTACCATTAAGTTTTATTTCTAAGAATCTCATTTCTAAACAAATAGAAGGGGTATATAATAATCAAATCTAAGATTTTAATTGGTCCAAAATATTTTATACAGATAATTCTTAGAATAGAGATGGCGGTACATGTATAAAAGACGATTTAAAAGAAACTGTAAATCGTAATCACTGTGGAGAACGATACGAATACGTAAGTAGTAAATACTACTTACTCACTTACGTTGGTGTGTTTTAAGTTCGGTTGGCCTCGGTATAAATCGGAAAGTACGTTTTCCACGAGGATTAACGTTTCTTAGTGTGGCAACTTTTGAAAAAGCTTACTAAGTGAAAGACAGAAACAGACTACTCTAAAAGAAGATAATGGGACTTTTAGCTAAAGGAAGTCCACTTAATTGGGAAGAAACGAAAAAATGGTCCGATCATGTTAGGAAACATGGGATAATACAATTCATTAATTTATACAAAAAACTTAGAGACAGACAAGGTGATGTGCTCAAGTGGGGAGATGAGGTACGCAAAATCAATTCTTAGAATCTCTTTTTTTTTTTTTTTACTATTATTTCTGTTTCTATCTAACTTAAACATACTTCGAATACTTTTTATGATTAACATTTTTGCTTTGTCATTCTTCATGCGTTAACTCATTATTATTTTCCTTCTATCTCTTCTTCATGAGTAATTATTTGTAAAGTTATCTTGCAAAAAAATCGCAATGATGTGACATTAATTATTTTCATCGTTGTGATATGATTATTCGATAAGAATCTTTAATAAAGACAGCAATGTTTGTAATTTTGTATTTTTTTTTTTTTTTTGTGTAATATTGAACAATACGATCTGACATTTAAATCAAATGAGATCTATTAAATTGTATCATATTGTTTAACTCTATTATTTGAGTTACATTAACTATCATTTAATTATTTTATCCAAGTTAATAGAGATAACATGATAAAGATTGCACAAAGTGATGGCACTATAATGTTGTACAATCATTATCTGTAATAAAAATAAATTTTATGAAATAACTTTGATGAGAAGGAATACTTGTCATTAATCACACTTTTGACTTTAATCATATTGTGTAATCACATTTCATAATATTATTATAAACTTAATGTTTATATTCTATAAGAAGAATCACACATCAAATTATTCATATACTAAAAATTTAATCAATATTTATTTATTGTTTATAATCAAAGTTATAATTATATTTTATACAGGTAGAATATATATTAGTAAAAATTGATGACACAGCAAAAACAGCAAAACTTAGTTTAAGAGCAGAAGAAATATTACAAATTTTAAATGAAAAAGAAGAGAAAGATCCATTGTAAGTATTATCTTTTTTTAAGAGTATAAATTAATACAAAATTTCGATTAAATGTTTTATTGTTTTATCAAATAGAAATGTTAAATCGTTATGGCGACCAGAATATGGTGCATATATGATCGAAGGAACACCAGGAAAACCATATGGGGGTTTATTAGCACATTTTAATGTTGTCGAAGCAAATATGCGTTATCGTAGACAGGAAGCAACAAAATTGTTAAAACCTGGAGAAGTATTAATGTCATTGACCAGTTTTCCAAGGTATTCGAGTTAAATCACAATTTATTGCATAAAAAGTGCACTTATTCTAATTCATAAAAGAATAGCTCATATATATATATACATCTTATTTATTTTATATATTCAATTTATGTATTTTTATATCTATGCAATGTATATATACTTTAGGCTAGGAGCATCAGATTTTACAGATCCTCCAACTGTGCCAACACCAAATGCTGGTGCCTCCAGAAGTTTGTTCTTTCCAGATGAAGCAATATTCCCTGGTCATCCACGTTTCAAAACATTGACAAAAAATATTAGACAACGTCGAGGAGAAAAAGTTTCTATAAACATTCCTAGTGTGTATTTTGATAAATATTATATTGATAGATATATGAATTTTTGATTTACATTATCATGGAGAAATGTAGTATTTATTTAAAGTATTTCTTTATAGTTTTCAAAGATACAAATGTTCCTTCTCCGTTTAAAGAAGATTTCATAAGTCAAGACAACGATGGATCTAGTAATAAAGCAGCAAAGGTAGATCATGTTTATATGGATGCTATGGGCTTTGGAATGGGATGTTGTTGTTTACAGCTTACTTTTCAAGCTTGTAATATAGATGAAGGACGAACGTTATATGATCAACTAACGCCATTGTGTCCAATCATGGTTAGTAATCCAATGTCATTAGTTAGTGTATTTTCAAATAAAAGAATTTTGAATTGGAATACTTATTCATACATGCTTTATTGACATTTGTTTAACATTCAACAGTTGGCTTTAACTGCTGCTAGCCCATTTTATCGTGGATATATAACAGATGTTGATTGTCGATGGAATGTCATTTCTTGCTCAGTTGACTGCAGAACACAAGAAGAACGTGGTTTGAAACCTTTGAAAGAAAATCGATTCAGAATTCACAAATCTAGATATGATTCTATCGATTCGTACCTTAGCGAACAAGGAGATAAATATAATGATGTTCCACTGATATATGACACTGAGATATATAATCAATTACTGGATAATGGTATTGATAGGTTACTTGCTCAACATATAGCTCATCTGTTTATCAGGGATACTGTATCTTTATTTTCGGAAAAAATACATCAAAATGATTTAGAAGATACTGATCATTTTGAAGTAAGTAAACAACATTAATCAATTACTCAAAAATCTTAATGTTTCTTTAGTTTTTAATATTAAATAAATAACTTTGTAGAATATTCAATCAACCAATTGGCAAACAATGCGATTCAAACCACCACCTCCAGATTCTTCAATAGGATGGCGTGTTGAATTTCGACCATGCGAAGTACAAATAACAGATTTTGAAAATGCAGCTATTGTTTGTTTTATTGTATTGCTAACGAGAGTTATACTCAGTTACAAATTAAATTTACTTATACCAATTAGTAAAGTTGATCAAAACATGGCTAAGGCACAAAAAAGGAATGCCATTAGAAATGAAAAGTTTTGGTTTCGTAAAGATATAACATCAAATATCGCAACGAAAGAAAATATAGAAGAGGAGTACGGTGAATTTACCGTTAATGAAATTATTAATGGCAAGGTATTTAATGAAATAAAATCATTAAGCTCAACACACTTAGATTTTATATAAAATATGTATGTATTTACAGAGTGGTGTTTTTCCTGGATTAATACCATTAGTAAATTCTTATCTTGCTAATATGGATGTAGATGCCGATACACATTGTACAGTACAAAGATATATGAAATTAATTCAAAGACGTGCATCTGGCGAACTTCTAACAACAGCTGCATGGCTTCGAAAAGAAGTAACATCACATCCAGAATACAAGTTAGTTATTTTTATTTTTTTATTATTTTTACTATAGAAATAATACTATTAACACTTCGTATAAGAATTATATAATATATTAATGTAAAATCTATATCTATGATACAGACATGATTCTGTCATAACACAACGTATCAACTACGATTTAATGAAAAAGATAGATAGTATCGTATCCAATGAAGTTTCTTGCCCAGAATTACTTGGACCATGCATAGCATCTAAAACAACTGATACAATACCGCCAGCTGTTGCTAAAGCAGAAAAATGCCCGAACATGGATTGTTAATAATTGCATTTTTACTATGATCATCCAATTTCTTGCAAGTATAATTATAAACTTTATAATTTATTTTATTCTAGATATGCGTTGTACGTATATATATATATATATATAGATATATATAATATGTCATTTAATGTCTATATTTAAAAAAAAAAAAAGAGATTTGTTTTTAATGTTTTGGAATTTTGTTTCGTTTGTATTTATATTATAATTTACATTCCATAAATTGTATTGAGAGTTTTAAGAAAATAATTCAAATATATATTATCAGTATTTTTAAATGAAACAAGTTTCTCTGTATAATTAAATATGTATTGTTACATTTTCACATTCTTTTTTTTCTTATATATAATATAAAAGTGGTGCTAAATAAATATAGCAAGATTAGATTTTTTAAATTAATATAAATTTTCAAAAATTCTTATGATATTTAGTTGTACCGTAAAATATTAAATATTCAATAAAAAGTACTTGTTAATTATTAAAAGTTTTACATACGTATATATTTTAATAGAAATATGATTAAAAATCTTAAAAATTATTAAATTAATTTTTGTTTAACTTGGATTTTAATCCAAGTTCTTAGTAACACTTGGAAATCTTAAATCAGTATCCTTTAAATTTTCTGTAATCCATTGATTAGCTTGACTTTCTAATTCTGGTGTAAAAACATCCTTCCAACCACCACTTATTCCTCGTCTGACAAAAGATTCTTTCTCTAATATTTTACATTCTTTTAATTCTGATAAATTAACCATTGGGTTTTTACGGAAATTTTTGATATCCAAATATGTTGCAAGTCCATTTATTTCATCATCGCTATATTCTTTACCCAAGAATTTTGCAATTTTCTTAATAGCTTTAGGTAAATTCTAAACAAAAATAGTAAATATATATTAAGTATTATATTATTATTGTATAATAAAATAAAAAAAAGTAAATATTTTTATAAAATCATATTCATACTTCAAACATATCTTCATAAAACATAAACAAAACATTAGGATGATCTTTCAATGCCCAAGCTTCTTTTAAATGTTCCCAATATGGACTCCATGGAGCTATAAATTGATGAACATTTCTATTAGTTATATGATATCAATTAATTAATCATAAAAATAATATTTTTATATAAGCGATACCAACTCAGATTATTTTGAAAATAATTCCAAAATTGTTCGAATGTTCCTAGATACCCCTGTGTTTTTATGTCCTTATTCAAATTATACCACGACACACCTACATCTTTAGGATTTCTTGCCACATAAACTATCTAAAAATAAAAATAAAATTTAAATTATATACCATATATAATAGATATATTTGAAGATATTTGAATAGAATAGAGAAAAAAATTTTTTTTTTTTTTTTTAAATAAAAATACTTACTTTGGCACCAGATTCCAAAACAGTAGGTAATAAGCTAAATGGAAAGTGTGTCTTAATAAATCTAGGTGAAGATATTTTTTCATAAAATTCATATCCAGGTTCTGCTAATAATCTACAGAATTCCTCTTTAGCTAAATCACCTTTATTAAATTCTATAAATTCATTTGTAACCTCAGGATGTTGAAACATACTGAATCTATAATATAAAATTTTAATATTAATTGATGCATATATAATAAGAAAGATAAATTTCAAAAAATCTTGTTCTATTTAATAAAAATAGATATTTATTCTTACTCTAAAAATGGAAATCTTTCAGAAAGATATTTAGTTTTAGCTGTATCATAATCCAAATTGTTGCTTAACAACCAAACCAGCTCTTGAGTTAACGTAGTTCCTAGAGTTGAGATATGAAAATTATCAGCAATGAGAAGAAGAGAGACAAAAAAATTAGGCGTTCTAAGACGAAATAATGATAAAAAGAAAAACCAAAGATCCTTTATTATTTTATTATTATTTTATTATTATTATTATATTAAGTGGTTATATTATATTTCATTTAATTCGATCTGTATAGAATAATAAAAGTATATTTCCACATATATATATGAAATATACAGGGTATTTCAAAATATGCGGACGTAACTTCAAAAATGTTTTTAGTAAACTAAAATAAGATAAAAATTTATATAATCATTTGCTAGACATGATTTTATTACTGAATTATAGTTATTTTAATATTATATATAATATAGTATTTTTATAATATAATATAAAAAAATATAAAAAAATAAAAAATGAAGAACATAATTACTTTTATTCGTCAAAGTGAACGTTCGTGAATTTGAAATATTATCGATTATCGTAACATTATTAGAAAAATTTAAAAATAATCGCGTATATAAAGTGTTTCACGAATAGCAACAATGCTACAAGGACAAATGTGGTATCACTGTACATTCGGAAAACATGCAAAAAGTGTTGCGTGCAGAAAATTACAATGGACGGATAACCAGGAGAAAACCATATATTAATTTAATAAACAGGAAAAAGAAACCTCGATTTATTAAAACTTTCATTTCTAAAGAAAATGGTTGTTGGTGGAATGATATTATTTTTCCGATTAAAGCAAATTTGATATTTGTGGAATTGGTGGAAGAATAAGAGTATGGAAAAATACACAGAACGTAAATATTAAATCTATCTAAGTGTCTGAATATTTTTATGATCAGTTGTATATTTATCTCGTTAAATAGATAAAAGTCGGTATAAGTGATAGGAGAGGAATGTAAACGATTTATGTAATATTTCTTGTCAGATTCAAAATGCGTTAAAACGAATGTAAACAAACCAACTACCAGTTTGATAATTTTCCATTTAGAGCCATTTTGAATTTCATTTATCATTTGAATATCAAGAAAACATTTGAATTTTGAATAAATCGTAAATTTATTTAAAAACACACATACATATAGAAAAAATAAATAGTTATTTACCTGATCGTGGATATGTAATTACCCAAGTATCAGTAGATCTTGCTTTAAAATTATAAAATCCTTCCCCGTATTTTGTATATTTGTATGGAAAAAAATATTTCTTCGGGCCAACCAACACCCAACCGGTTCTCTCGCCTTTGAATAATTCTAACATTTCTTTTGTTTTTTCTGGATTTAAAAACTCATATTTGGGTGGCGTTAATTTATTCATTGTGTCAAAATTACTGTATAATATCTTTTTCAATAATTCAAAACCAAATATATTAATAATTCGTTTACTGTAACATATAACAAACAAAAATAGTTAACAATCATTTTGCAGCTGACGTATCGCATATCAATTATTACGTAGTTTCATGTGTACAATTAGAATCTGCTATTTCAATTTTGCTAGCACATCAGATTTTTAGATATTTTATTAAGCAGTAATGTAACTAAAATTTAATAAAAATCTAATATTGTTTCTGGTTTGAAACGTTTCTTAAAATATTGAAATTCACCGAAAGAATTCACAGAATGTCACAGAATTCCTCTCTTCCTAGTCCCATACAATTCGTTCTGAGCTATTATATGAAACTTTAAACACTTATATTCAAAAACTATATTTCTTAAAATTTCTGATCAGATAACAATCAAAGTTTATGAATAATTCATTTAAAACGTATACAGGAGATATATAAATGCTATGCCAATTGCGTAAGACTGTTTATAATTAAGTAAGCATTTTAAAGTGGAACTTCTTAGATATATGATGTAATTTTATAAAATATGAAAAAAAAGAGAGAGAGATAGGATATGAAGATAAAGATATAGTAGAGTATAGAGATAGGGACATAGAGTATATAGAGTAGGGATATAGAGTATATAGAGTAGGGATATAGAGTATAGAGGTAGGGAAATAGAACATAAAGAATATTATAGAATCTACAGTCGATCGACAATTGAATGAAATTATGAAAAGTTCTAATGTTAGCATTGTTTGTAAGTATAAGATACGTCAATCAATAGTTACTGCGAGATGGGTTCATGTATAGAAAGATAAGTGGGGATATGGCATACCTTAAATAATTGTTAAAGAAATGAATAATTTCATGTCTAATTTTAAAATGCAAATAAAAATGCTTATTAAATTTCAAAATCTCATTTAAGTTATTAAATCGTGCATATTTTCCTACAATTTTGCCTGTAATTTTACATTATCGTGCACCATTTCCATAAAAAATAATATTTTTCAAATATTCTTCGCTCTTTGATATCCCCATAAGTCTAATTTAAAAAGATATGCTAAAAAGGATTGTTTGCTTTACAGCAAAACACTGATTACATAAGTGTTTGTCAATAGTGTTTTTTTTAAAACTATACTGTTTATAAATAATGTGATCTTATAGAAAAAAAAATGATTTTTCCATTGAATTCTGTAACTAAAAATTAGGTAAATCTACATATTTATTAGTTTTAACTATAATTGTTCTAGTGCATTTAAAATCATTAACGTGCAACAGGATTTTATTAGATAATTGTGCCCATAATTATGAAAGTGGTCTAATTCAAAATTAATAAAAAATGAGTTTATCAGTTATTACGCACTACATTATTATAAACTAAATAAATTCAATGTAATTTTCACAATATTATCAAAAATGAATCGTTAAATAATGTTTGTTATTTCAATATTGTGTAGAATTTATATAGTGTTCAAGTACAAATCTTTAAATATCTCGAAACAAGAGATATATGACTTAGACCACTTTCATAATTATGGGCACAATTAACAATTTCTTTCACTGAATTCATCACTCTAAGATTAAGATAGATCATTATATTTCAAATAATTTACAGAAGAAAAGTTGAAATTAATTGAATAATGTAATTTATCGATATTCAACATTTTCAAAAATAAATGTTTGAACAAATTACACAAATATTATTAGTCTAATTTTGTATAGTAATACTTACTTTATATAATTATATTATTTAAAGAATTATATACTCTAATTCAGATATATATTGCTTGCTAAGACTGAAAATAAATGAAGAAATAATAGAAACAACACGTGTGTCCGCTCCTTACAAGTTTAAATGATAAACTAGTGAGTTATGGATTGTCATTGGACTTGGGAAACAAAGTTTGGGAAGGGATTTAGGCCAACGATAAAGCTTTCACCTCTAACGATTGTGTTACACGCTTTCTCCATCAAATTATAATATATTAATAAAAAAACATGATAGAACTGTAAAAAACTATTGGTATATTTTTAAACATAACAATTAGCGAGATGAAGATAGAGATGGAAAAAAAAGAAAGTAGTTGATATAATAGATAAAATATATATTTATTATATCGTCATCATTATCATCATCATCATCATTATCATCATTATCATCATTAATCATTTTGTTTTGTATATGTGTGTGTGTGTGTGTGTATTTACTATAATAATAAAAAATTATATAAATATATGTTATATTTGTGTAATTATAATTATGATATGAAGTACATTTGTCCAATCTATGAAAAATGATTGAACAAATATTGCATTTAATATTATTTTTACCATTAATTATTAGTTTTTCTCCGACAATTTCAGAATCAACAACTGTCATATATTTTTCATAATAGGTCTCAATTTCTTTTTTTTGCTCATCACTTATCAAATCGGATATTTTACTTAATTTTATGTTTCTCTTATATCGTTCAGTGGAATTCTTTTGAGGTTCTAGTTGTTTAGATGTTTCTTGAATAATATCCGTTTTGTAATTATATTTTATTACTTTTGTCGGTAATTGAACTTCATTAAATATTTCTGTTTGATATTGTGCCTTAAAAGATGTATTGTTTACAAAGTGAGAAGCAATAACTTCTTGATTTGATTCTGCTTCGTCTCCAAGTGAAGAATTTGTATTTAACATATTCTGATTCATTTCAGTTTTCATTATACGTGCTTTCTGTGTTATATCAGTGGAAATCGGAACAAGTTGGTTTAATTCTGAAAAACTTGCATTTTATATGATGCAACATAATCAGAATTACTTGTAATTAATGAGCATTTTATTTTGTTGGTTTTTTCTTCACACATACTTTTATTACTCGAATTATTTTCATTACTATCATGGACCCTATTGAATATTTTGTTTGTTTTATCTAAATGGATAGATTGATCATCGTTCATACATAATTCTTTGGATGAGTCTTTAGTATTAGACATAGATGGAATATTAACTGCTTTAATTTCATTGAAATCATTAGATTGTATTATTCTTCATTCATTTACGTTTCTAGATCTTTCAAGATCAGTGTATTTAACTAAGAATCTATCGTCACAAATTCTTCGTTCTTTTTTTGTAATCGGAGAAGAATGGGCTGCCTGATAAGCAAAACTTCTTGTTTTTCTTAATAATAATTTTCTTGATATATTTTGTTTATTAGTTTCTTTAATCGTTTTAGTTATTATTTCAGATTGATTACTTAATGAACTTTCGTTTATCTTGGTATTTATAAAAGATTTTTGAGGAGTTTTGGTAAATAATTGTTCTTCCGAAAAAGAAATTTTGTTTAATTCTATAACGTTTTTGCACTTTCTTTTAGAGGAAGATTTATTCGTTTCATTTATATTTGAATTGTTTAGCCGTAATTAAACTGTTACTTGATCTATATCTTTTAGAAGAAGGAACAGTATTTTCTTTGTCGAATTCGCCGTCATTTTTCATGCAAGTTATATTGATTTTATCGTTTACAATTTTAATTTGCTAAAAAATAAAATAAATATTTATAATCGATTTTTTTTTTTTTAAATACTAGTCGAAATAATAAGTCAATTAAATGTCTAACTTTAGATAACAAGTCTTGTTGAACATCATGACAACTTTTATAAAAATCACAAAAATATTCCATCTGTGCTATGCATTTTAGGCATACTTTATGCGGTAATCCATCATCTGAACGGTTGAATCTGAAACACATTTGAAAGAAACTTTACTTAATTTTAAGTTATTATATCTTTTATCCAAATTAAGATATGTTGCAAATTTTATCCCCTTTCTAATAAATAATTAATGCTCAATAATAACATCTATCAATTTTTTAATTTAGTATAAAAAAAATTACAATTATAATTTATCGTTAACTGCGCCTATAATATTTAATCATCAAAGTTTATATTAGCGAAAAAATATTTTGTTCACAATTATTGAATGCGCATTGTTCATATGGTTAACTTTAACAGGAAGTATTCAAAGAAAAAAAAAAAATTTCATACAATGTAATTCATTTGCTAAATTCAAAAATTTATTATTTCATATAAAATGTTATTTTCATTTGCAAATAATTACAAGAGGCATATGTAAAAAAAAAATGAACAAATATCTTATAAACCCCAAAATATTACATCTTTATTAAAAACAGCCATAGAATTGAGAAACATTTTTATTGTCCAAAAAGAAAAAAAGAAAAAATTAAGAAAAATATAGAAAAGTCACTATTTTCTACTTAGCATCGTTAAAAATATTTATATTTATATCAATAACATTTTTACATTGGACTAAAATACAAACATATTTTCTCCTCAAAAAATAGTTTAAGTTATATAAACATTTTTTAAAATACAAATTATTTTGTATATATCACTGAAATAGTTTCGGAGAATTACTCTATATATATATATATATATATATCTTTCTTACAAGCGAAAAATGATACCATTTTATACAAAGATACATATATAGATACTTCTTCATTTGTCTTTAAGAAAAATCTATTATTTTTTGTTTTTTTTTCTTATAATAACATATTAGTAAAAATATTAATCAAAATATAATTTTAAATTAGAGAGTAATATCTCATTAACTATCACTTTCTTACATTTGTATTATGATTATGTTTTTAAATCTACGACGATACATTTTAATAAGAAATTCTCGATTAAGGCACTTCAATTTCATATTGTTCTTTTCACATATAAGAAATTTATACATTATTTCATTTTTACATGTATAATTCTAGAGCAGCTCATCATAATATTTTGGTATAATAATTCGTCTGTAATAAAATATATATCCAAAAATATAATATACACGGATTATATCTTTTTTTTTTTTGTATGGAAACTTCAAAAATTGGAAGTTTTTTAAAATACTCTAATAATCTGTGTAAAAATATATAGAAAATTCTTGCACCCTCTTTTCCACTTTGGTCTGCTTTACTTTAATATTTAGAGTATTTTGTTTTTTTTTTTGGAAGCCCTCTATATACTATACATTCTTAAGATTCTGAACACATAGCGTAGTGTTGCAAAAAAAAAATTTAGTGCGCAATCGATATAATTTTTAAGAACAAATATCTATTGTATTTTTTGTTTGCCATTATAATAGTAATTGTGTTTGCTATTAAATAAATTAATTTTTTCATTTTTCATTGAAAAACTATCGTTAATATATACAGTAATCCCTGTCACCACGATACATTATATGAAAATCTAAATTCGAGGATTTTTCGGTATAGTAAATTTCATAATCGCTTGAAGTTACTTTTTTTATCCCAATAATAGTTAAATACATATTTGAAAATGTATAATAAATCCTTATTTTTAAAAACTTTTCAAAGTTTCATTTAAGCACTGTTTTTGAGGAACCAATTATCCACGTTAAATATAGGGGGACTACTGTATCATACTTTTATTACAAACAAATACTTAAAAAACAAATTTTAGTGATAATAAAAATTATTTTCTTAATAATTATAATATAAGAATTAAAATAAATTAAAAGTAAAGAAATTTATTATTATTACTATTTTTATTAATATTAATTTTTACTAATATTAATTTTTATTAATATTAATTTTTACTAATATTAATTTTTATTAATATTAATTTTTATTAATATTATAAATTTTTAATATTTTTCTTAATAATATTAAAAATATTATTTTAAATTTATATAAAAATATTGTTATATTTATTTAAATATTTAATATTATTAAAAATAATATTAAAAATTTATTAATATTATATTTTTAATTAATCTTTTATATATTTTTTGAAGTCCAGATTAAATCAGTCATTATGCTATTCATCTATAAAATGCAATCTACATGATATAAAATTAATGCATAATTGATTTATTTATGATTTACCAAATGTCTAAATAGATAGTTTGGAAATATAGAAAAATATTATAAAAAGAAAATTAGACCATATACTACACTTATCTTTTTCCTTTTTTTCAATTAATACTGTAAAGCTCGTTGAAAATTACATTAAATTTATTGCATATTAGAAAAAAAATTATAGAAACAAAAAAATCTCTTCTTCATTACATTAACGCGATGAATTTTATAAAATTGTAATATTTACGGATTATTTTTATTCTATAAATCATACTAAATTTGCCAAATTTGCCACTGTGTCAATTTTTTTCTGTTATTTAATTTAGAACTTAAATATCTAAAATCATTTTCATAGCAACTTCAATAAATTCATTCCTATTGTTTTTTTCTATGCACACAAGTATTATTGTATAAATTTATATATAATCAAATAAAAATGAGAATAATAATACTATATATGTCAAATGCATTTCTATAACATAATATACAAATAGTAATACGTAAAAGTAAAAAATAAAAGCTAAAATATGAAATAAAATTAATGTGACACATTTGTATCATTATTAAACAAAGCATACAAAATTGATGATCATAATATTTAGGCAAAAGTAATAGTAAAAAAAAAAAAAGTAAATTTCTAATACCTTCAACGATGTATACAGTATCCCTAAAGTACTTCTAATATTCTCTCTTTCTCTCTCTCTCTCTCTCTCTCTCTCTCTCTCTCTCTCTCTCTCTCTCTCTATGATGTATACATTACTCTAATATTATAAAATCTTACTTTTATTTTTGACTATGACCTAAATGAGCTTCATATTAATATATAGGTATTTTATATATACAAATACATATGTATGTATCAATCTCACATTTCATTATTCAAGTCTTCTAATTAACATTCTGTTTGGAAAATTCATTATGTATTTGTAGATGAATTTAAGTAATCAAATGATTATTATTACTTCTCATTCGATGCACTTAACGTTTCGTTAGTAGTGGAAATATTTTGTTTACTATCAGTCTTTTTTGATTCAAAATGTCTTTTTCTATGTACTTTCATATTGTCACGTCTATTAAACTTTCTTCCACATTCTGGACAAGCGTGAGTCTTTTCACCATGTACATGGCGATGAGCTGCAAGATGACTAGCTTGTGCGAATGTGGCTCCGCATTTTTGGCAAACATGTTTTCTCAAACCTTCATGTTTTAATAAGTGCTCGTTTAGGAATGCTTTTGATGCGTATCTATTATTGCAAATATTACATATAAAAGGTTTAGGATTGGAGTGTTGCAGTACATGAGCTTTATATTTAGATGCCACCTTAAACGTTTTACTACAAATTTCACAAGTATATGTTGTTGCATGTCTCGTTTTTATATGTTCATTTAATACCGATAAACTTGAATAAAGATTATAACAAAATCTACATCGAAAATTCCGACGATTTTTTAAATGAACACTGGCAATATGACTAAGTAAACGCGTACGATAAGGAAACACCTTACCACAATATTCGCAAGCTAAATTTTGTGGCGGTAAATGTGACTTTCTATGAATCTGTAAGGACACTTTATGGTGATAACTTTGTTCACATTCTGTACAACTGTAAGGTCGTATTCCTTTATGAACATTATCATGTTCAGTTAAATAAAATTTGGATTTAAATCTTTTTGGACACTTTGGACATTGTATTGGCCTAGGATTAGTATGCGAACATCTAATATGCTTCATTACATCAGATTTACAAACAAATTTCGCATTACAAAGAATACAAGTATATTGCTTAATTCCCAGATGAGTTTTAACATGAACTGTGCATTTATCTTTCCGTTCATAAAACTTTTTACAAAGCTTACAAATATATCCATTTTGATTGTCAGCCACAATGTGTTCTACATTATCGTCTACGCGTATTTCTTCCCCATCAATCCTAAATAATTCTTCAGGATTTTGTGAATTTTCCAGTCTCTGTTCAAATTCTGTTAAGTCCTCTAACTTGATTGTATTACTTTTCGAATTACCACTAATAATAGAACTAATTATACTATTTGCTTCAGCACTGTTATGATTTTCAAGTAACTCTATGATAGAAGTATCTACTAAACACGAGCCTTGATCTGGAAACACTGTTGCTCGTACTGTAGCTACACTATCACACTTTTTTTTACACAATTCTACAGTAAAACTAATGTCTTCTGCATCATTTTGACGATTTCTTGATTCTTTTACAGAAACTTCTATGTTTGATGAATTAGAGACAATAGTAAGCAGTTTGTTCAGTGCTGTTGTTGGAATTTGAATAGTATGAGAATCTTGTTGTTGTTTTCCACTCCGCTTTTCAACGTTCTCACTTGTATTATTGCGACAATTAACATTATTATCTGGAGAGATAGTGTTATTATGACTTCTTAAACGATTTGCAATTGGAGTATCAGATTCACTATCTGCACTATTTTGAGTAGTCGTTGTATCTGCACTTTGTCTACTTCTAAGCCAACGTGTACGAGAAACTTCAGGTTGTGAAATGGGCTGTGATTCTTCCGCTTTCTCTTGATTGTTATCTTCAGTATTTTGATATTTAGAGGTATCATTGCTATCCTTGAATGCATGTTGATGACTTCTTAGATTTCTTTGTGGCTTTGTATTATTTTTAATAACACGTTGATCTTCTTCTTTTATAGGCGAAGTCTTGTTAGGCGAAGAATTAAGATTTTTGTCAATATTATTATTATTATTTGTCGATGTACTTGGAGCAGCATCTTCGTTCTTTACTTCATCCTAGGAATAGATCGAATTAAACATAGATGGGTATCAAAAATTCGATCTAATGTAATTTTTATTTTAATATCAATTTACTCTTTCATGCCTTCCTTGATATAAGAATATATAAATAAAATATATAAATATATATTTGTAATATTATTATATTTTTTCTACTTAATTTGCATACAATATATATACATATCAAAAGTTAATTTAAAAGAAAGCAAGAAAGTTAATCTTATTTATAAAACCTGTACATTATTAAACTTGTAATATTTCGTTCAAATGTGAGGTAAATAAACAAGATTATATATTTTAGTTGCATCCTACGAGAGCGGTAGAGCAGTACGTAAAATAAAATGCTCACTTACAATCTCTGTTAAGGGTGGTAGATTGTACCGATCGCGTAACACTTGTTGGGTGCGTAGACATTCCTCTTGAAAGTCACAAACGAATTCGAGTTTGCCCAGACATTGAAGACAGATCGCCTTGGGCAGAGGATCCTTTTCATCTATCTGTGATTTAAACAAAATACCTAAGTACTAAAAACGTAATGTGCACTCTTGAGAAGGATCATGTTTTGACAAAGTTAAGAGTTTCACAATTAAAAAAATAAAATGTAAACACTCTGGAATTTTTAAAAATTGTGGAAAGGTAAAAAAATTGTATATATAAATATAAGCCTAAACCCTACCGCTCTACAGATACAACATTACAGAAAAAAAATTAATGTAGTACCCATTATATGTTTAAACGATCAAACCTTATCGTAATCATATTACGATAAAATATACTTATATCTATATATTATACATATTTATGTAGTATACGTGTACAGAGTGATAAAGGGAGGGGTTCAATATTTCAAAGGCTTATACTACTCACAGAGATGAGTAAGAAATGTCTAATTGATTAGAAATACACTAGTTCAAGAAATATTTGAAACTATACGTTAATCCATGATCCGTAAACATCAGAATTGCATTCAAATGGAAAAAACATCTGATTACTTTTAGTCTGAAATCATACATTTCATACTTAATGACCTAATACTATTTTGGTGTCTATAAAATAATCTTTGTTCATATTAGTAATAATATTTGTTTATATATATATATAATAAAGTTATCTTAACAATCTTGAACTAAAATATTTTTAAGCTAATTCCTTTGCGTAAATTCAATATATTATCAAAATACTTATTTACAATATTGAACTTTTATAAATAATAAAAATAAATTGATAGCAAAAGGATTGATTTTAGGACCCATGTAAATTAGATATTTTTCACTGTTCTAGGTGAATACTATAAGCCCTTGAAATATTAAATCCTTTTTTTATTACCTTTTATAATTTTATCCATTTTGTTTGACTTAATATTAAAATTTATTAATAATATAAAAGCTAATCTCTGTCATACATAATAAAAAAATAAATGTTATTTAATTCAAATGAGTAGAATTATTTTATTTGTTTATTTATTTATTAGCATAGAATTTGAATGCATAATGAATAAATTCAAATCCACCAAAATTATAGCTAATCAAAATTATTTCGCTTTGAAACATTATTTTAAATAACATTAATAAATAATATATATGAGAAGATATGTTCATAATAAATTTTAATAACTTAAATTTATTTTTTTGTGTGCAATACACGCATGCGTGCGCGCGCGCACATCGCACCACATACATCACACACACGTTTTGAAAAACCTCTCACGTTTTTCTACTTTACGGCCATTTTTCTAGTCCCCTTCCTCTAATCCTGAAGAAGCAATAAGGGCCCGGACCCCATAGCTCTGTATATATAGATCGTTACTCTTACCTTAAATATTACTTACCAAAATGTTGATTTTGGATTGTATTTTCGTGGCGAGTAACCTTTTCAAACCTTCTTCTCCAAACACATCGATAAAAATTTTTCCATGTTGACCACATAGTCTGCATACTTGAGCTTCTTCTTCCTCCAACTCCATTTTTATTTAATTTTAAAGGTTGGCTGAATACGTTTCTGATTATTTAACAAGTTAGAAAAAACAACGCCAATTTTTCGATATTATTTATTTACCGATTATGTGCCGATCATTCGGCCTTTCTTTCTCTTTACTTCTCGATTGTTAATTTAATTCAATTCCACAATAACATTTTCATCAGATCTATTTAAAAATAAAACATATAAAAATAAAAATAAATAAATAAATGAAAAATTTAATTCTTGTTGTTAATGTTACCATTTACCTTCTCTTAACTGTAGAGATGCGATCGCGCTTAGCAGAGTTTAGGTTCACCGCCCCCACTGATCAGTTTACTCCTTCTCTAAATACAAGTTCTTTTTCAATACGAAGCGATGAAACGTAATTTCTATGTATTCTATTAGTCAAACGACTAGGGAGTTTTTTCATACTGACCAATCACGAAACACAACAAGAAAAGATGGTATAGTATTAATTGTTTATATATTAACTGTTAAATTATTATTAATTATAATTATTATATAATTATCTATTATTATCTATTAAAATAATAAGATTCGAATAAAGTTATTTTTATTACTAAATATTTATACCATGTGAATTCGTTTGGATAAGTTTCTATTAACTCTGATGGTAGGAAGAAATAAATTCTGATCGGAATTGTTTTTTTTTATTTTGTACCTATATATATATATATATATATATCGCATTGACATACAAAATCTTGTAAGAAATAAAAATACAATATATCATTTGTTTTTTAAGAACTAAATAATAATTATCTTATAACGTATTTTTTTATCATCAAATGTGATTGGTTATTGTGTTTCTATAGTAATAAATCAGTGGTGTAACAAAAGTTGTACACTAAAAGGGCACCTACCACTATATGCTTATATATATAAATATATATATGTAGTGTATAAAATTCAAATTTATACAAAAAATAGATGATACAATTTTTTTACACAAATATAGTATTTTTATCATTATATGGTGATAGAAAAACAAATTGAAACAAAAACAATATTATTGTTATTGTAATTTGAAGCTATTTTAGAACTTCTGAGTGAAAGACAGAGACTCATTACTTTATTGAGAATTATAGACATTAGGAAATGCTTAAATACATTTACAATACTTACATAAATTTCGATGAATGAGGTTAATTTTTAAGTCTCATGTAATTGAAATATCAATGTAAGTAAAATGATATGAAAAAAAATTTATATATATTCTTTATCTAACTTTATTTCATTTCAATATCAAATATTGAAATATATAAGTATTTTAGAAAATGTTTATTACTATTATTATACCATATTTTTTATTATTATAAATAATTTTATTTTATAAATATATAGAGAGACAAATTACCACACAATTTGTTTATATACGATAATAATAGTAAATATTATATTTACAGCAACCAATAAATTACTTATTAAGTCGGAGCACAAAGTAAAATGGCACGTAAAAAGAAAAACTCGCAAACGCCTACAAAAATATCAAATCGTAGAGTTACAATTAAAAAATCAAAAACAAAAAACACGTCATGTAATAAAGGATTACAATTAGTTAAAGCAAAGTATATGATAAATTATTATATTATGATACAAATGTTAATTGAAGAAGATATTTATATTTGTAATATTTTTTACAGTCACAAGAAAACACCAACATCTTCAAATGACAGTGTAATAGTTATAAGCGATGATGAAAATGAACATACCGAAAATGTTACAAGTTCGACTCAAAATAGTAACAAAAATGAAATTAATCATTCAAATATTGATCAAATTTGTAAATCATTTAATAATATTTTAAGTAAAGCAAATAAACATAATATTTCTAATATTATTGCTAATAGTATAGAAAATATTAAATTAAGAAATAGAAAAAGTAATACAAAATTATCTAATTTTGATGAGTCATGTTATATAGTTTCAGAATCCAAAAATTTGAAACCTAAAGTTTTACATACAAATTCTGCTAATCAAAGTATGTAAATCAACGAAATCATGATAATAATGTCTTTAATAATACATATACTTAATCAAATCTAATTTCAATTTCAGAACCTTCAAATAATGCATCAAATGAATCTTTTGATGACGTTGTTGAGGTATGGTCATCTATAGACAATTCATCAACAGCAGAACCTATATCGGATAAAATAGACAAGAAAGATAACGTTTCAGATGAGGAAAATCGACAACTTTATACGCTAGATCTTAATGGAGATTCTAATAATTTAACCTGTTTAAAATCAGCTTCAAAAAAAGAACCTAAAAAGAAATTTAATAATGAAAAAGAACTACTATTTAATAAACCTGGATTACAATTACCTTATTGTATCAAACCAAAATTTTCCATTACTGTAACACCACAAAAAAATATGAAAAGGATTAGTAGAAAATTTTATAGTAAACAATCTAATAAAAACAAAGTACAATCTGATAAAGTAACTGAAGTAACGCCGACTGAAGCTAAGAAATTAAGAGAAATAATTATTGATGGATGTAATGTCGCAATGGCGTAAGTAATCTCTAGTAGCACAAAATATTAAAAAATATTGAATACATGTGTATTTAATATTAAAAAGTTGTGGTGAATCTCTTTTTAATATTAAATACACATGTATTCAATATTTTGTGCTACTAGGGAATATTAAATTTTATGTTAAAAATATTTTATAATTGTATCTATAGAAAATTATTATTATTTTCTTAGATACACACAGGGCAAAACATTTTCAGAAAAAGGATTGAAATTGGTAATAGACTATTTTAAACAAAGAGGACATTCTGTTAAGGTATTTATACCTCAAAATAAACGATCTCATTGTCATCGACTACTTGAAAAACTTTGGAAGGAAGGAACAGTTGTTTTTACACCAAGTCGAAGTATAGGTGGTAAAACTATTACTCCTTATGATGATCGGTAAGTTGTATGTGTAGATGTTTATACACATTTTTATGTTCACAATTTATGAATCTTTTTATTGTATATATTAATAATATTTATTTAGGTTTATATTGGAATATGCAACAATATGTAAAGGCATAGTTGTTTCTTTAGACCAATATAGAGATTTATATATGGAAAAACCAGAATGGCGTGATACTATAGAAAACAGATTATTAGCTCCAACTTTTGTAGGAGATTATATTATGTTTCCTGAAGATCCGTTAGGAAGGGGTGGTCCTACATTGGCTCAATTTCTAAGACATGATTCATAACATTTCTTTCAATTAAAAATTTTGATATGTAATTATCAATACAAAACTGGAATGATTTATAATTTTTTTTTTTTTTATATTCTTATTTTCTTATAAGTTTTTTTAATTAAGTGAATAAAATATTGTTTCCTTTTTTGTTATAATTCATATACAGAGTGAGTTTCGTAACATGAGGATTTCAAATAACATGTAAATTATTTGTTATACGGAAAAATGTTTCAAACAAAAGTTGGGTTTTCTCTGAGGAAACACAGAACTCTAATCTGTTTTTTATTATTTCTAATTTAAGATTTTCTATACCAAATGTAATAAATTAATAGTGTTATAAATACAAAACCAAAACGGGATCTATTATTTCTTTTTAATTATAGATAATAAATATGTACGTTATAATAAAATAATGTCCAAGTTAAATTTTTCTATAACTCACAAAATCATGCATAACATGAGTATTCCAATAAGAAAAAGAAAAAAAAATTTTATTTAAAAAAGAATCAGCAAAGATAAATTTATGTATTTTTTTATTGTAAATTCCAAATTCTATCAAACGATTCTTTGATTTATAAAAGTTTAAGTAACAGAAATGTAATCATGTATATACATATTCTATACTTACTATTATATTCTTTTACAACATGTGTGTATATATACATATATATTATTTATTTATGTATAATAATAAATTAAAAAAATCTAAAAAAAAAAATACAAAAAATTATTCTATTATCATGATAGCAGTCTTAAATCATATTATTATAAATATTTATAAATCTATATCAGTTCTTATAAATTAAGATTTATTCCATGTTGGTATCGAACACCATTTGCGAGATTTACGAACAAAATCCATACTTTCTTGTGCTGCTTCACGTGCCAGTCGTTGCATTACATTTTCATCCTTTACATTTTGATGTGTATTTGATAAAACTGCTTCGTGTTCAAAAGCTGAACTTACAGCTGAAACGAAATTATTTTATATTAATTTGATATATATACATATAATATATACACAAGGTTTTAAAATCTTACTTGAATTGGCAAATAATTGTTTTAATACATATTCGTCATCAGAAACTTGTGGAGATTCTTCTATATGTGATTTAATTAAACGTCTTCCTATCAAATGCGATACATGCTCGCCTTCAAATAAAGCAGAAATATTATGCTTTTCTCTACGTGATTTCTTTTTTTTGTGATTTTTATTACAAAGATTATCATGCAATTTTGTTTCGTTAATATTGTCAGTGAAACATTCAGTTTTTGTTTCCAATGTTAATTGACTAACTTCTGAAGTATCATCTTCTTTCGTATTATCTACAATTATATCAGATAAAGATGTTTCTTTATCAGAACTCGAATCAGTTTTAAGATCATCTTTTTTTGTATTTTTACCATCCAGTTCTTCTACTGTTATGCTACTGTATTGAGTACTTAAAATATTATTATTATTGTTATTACTGTGATTGGATAAAGTGCTAGTCTCATTCAAATTGACATTAACAGAATTAACTTCTTCAGATGTATTCAGATTATTTTCATTATTATGTAAATTATTAGTTTGTATTTTATTGGTAATGCTGATATTATCCTCTTTATCATCTATTTTCTTTGTTAGATCATTTGTTATCATCTGCTTACTTATATTTTTGCTAAGAGTCGAAGCCAGTTTTTTCATTTTTTTAATCTTATTCGAAGAAAATTTTAATGAAGTGGGTGTTAATTTAGAATCTTTAAACAAACGATCTGATTCAGACGATTGTCCATTTATAGGTTCATTGAGATTAAATAGTTCTACTAAATCTGTCGTTTTAAAAATTTTTCTTTGTCTTGGATCATCCAATACTTTATTTGAAAGCAATAATTTAAATATTTGTCTGTGATATATCTGTAAAAAAAAATGTATTTTTAATATTAAAAAAAAAAAAAGACAATGCAAATATATATATATGTGTTACCTTTTCTTCTATAGTACCAGCAGTTATGAGTCTGTAAATAGTAACATTTTTATCTTGTCCAATTCTCCAAGCACGTTCTCTCGCTTGTGTATCAGTTGCAGGATTCCAATCAGGATCGTAAATAACTACACGATCTGCTCCAGTTAAATTCACACCTAATCCTCCTACACGTGTTGTTAGTAGAAATATAAAATACGAGGTATTCTTTAAACATAAAAAGAAAAAAATAATTTTATTTATATTACTATCGACTTCAAACATGAGAAATAGAGAGAAAGAAAGGGAATAAATTATTATATATACATTATTAAAGGTGTAAATAGTTTCTTGACGTTGAGACATAGGTGTAGTACCATCCATTCTTAAATAAGAATAATTTTCTCGTTGCAATAAAGATTCCAAAATATGCATCATCTGTAAAAAAAAAATAAATTATTATTATTCTGTATAGAAGTTTTTATATCTTATAATTAGATTGTTTATAATAAATATAATAAAAGAGCATACAAACCTGTCTTCCTTGAGTAAATAACAATACTCTATGTCCTTGCTTTTTCCATATTTTAAGTAAAGACTGTACTACAACCATTTTTCCAGCACGTTTCCAGTATCCAAATTTCTCTAAGTCTTCTTCTACCAAATCAATATCTGCATCTGAATCCTCCATATATTTGTAAATATAAATATTGTAATAATTTGATAAATTTTATGTATGTCATAAATAAAATCATTAACTTTTATAATCTTACCATTTGATTTGTGTAAAGGTACAAGTCTGGATGATTGCATATTTTTCTAAGTGCAGACAAAGCTATCAACAAGCGAGCTCTGTATCTCCCAGTTTCTTGAAGTGAACTTTTTTCGTGTAAAACAAATGATACATCCTCTGATAATAAATATTTTTTATATAATTTTCTCTGTTCATCTGTTAAAGTACAAAATAATATCTGAAACATATATAAGAATAATATTCTAATACTGAGAATATAATTTTTTAATACAAGTATTAAAATAAACATACTTGTTCATTTTTTTCCGGTAAGTTAAGATGACGTTTTACATCTGCTTTAGTTCTTCTAAGTAAATAAGGTGTTATAGCGTCCTTAAGCATAGTTGCTATTTGTAATGCTGTAGCTTGTTGAATAGTTGTAGCATTGGCGTAACCACCACGAGTTATAGGTGCAGCACAATGCTCCAAAAATACAGGTAATGTGCCCAACTTTCCGGGTAAGATAAAATCAAATAGAGACCATAATTCTTTTAATGAATTTTGCATTGGACTACCAGTTAATAGTAAACGATGTGGAGTAGAAAATGCCTTTACTGCTTTGCTTATCTATAAAAATTATATTTCATAATTTATTTATTTATTTGGCCAAAAAAATATCATAAAATTATATATTATTCACCTTTGCTTGAGGATTTCTTATTTTATGCCCTTCATCAAGAATTACATAATGCCACTGAGTATTTATAAGTAAATCGTTGTGCTTAAGCATACCTGAGTACGATGTTACCAATATACCACCAGTTGTTAAGGAACTTATTAAACTCTCAGGATCCTCTAAGGATAAATAAAAGGATATTATTATTAAACAAAAATATACAACACCAACATATATATAAATACATTTATATTTATAATATTGTTTATATTATAAAATACTTACCATCATACGTTCCACAATGGTGTAGTACAGCAACTCTTAAAATAGGCCACCAGTCATGAAAATGTTTTACCCATTGCTCCATCAAAGTTGCCGGACAAATAATTAATGTTGGTCCCAGTCCTCTAAATCTATACACATTAATGGAAATTAAATATAAATCATTAAATACAATGTTCCATTAATTTTATTATATAAATGTTTACCTTCCTCCATCAGAAAGTAATTCACTGCAATCTAAACCAGCTAGAAATGCAATAACTTGTATTGTTTTGCCCAATCCCATTTCATCTCCTAGTAAACCACCTAAATTATGATTATGAAGCTCCCATAACCATTGGACAGAAACTTTCTGATATCTGTAGAAAAATTGAATAAATCATGCTTATTTATCTTTAATTATCATTATTTATGTCTATTTAACTTTATCTTTCAAAGATAATATTTTTATTTTTGTTATTATATTTATGATATTTTATATACTTATATAATCTTCTCCATATAGACTGAGGTACTTTAAATAGATTATCCACCATATGTACAGATTCATTTTTTATATTCTTATTTTTGTTTACTCTTTGTAAGTAAATCTGTTCATCCCCATCATCTAATACTAAACATATAAACCGTATAAGAAAATGAAGAGCACTTTACTTTTATATTATATTAATACATACTTTTCTTTGTACTGGTGCATTTGGATTTTGAACTATTACTATGTATCTTCTTAGAAGTAGTTCTTTTTTGTTCCATATCTAAGTAATAACATATTACATATAATATTTGGTTGATCTTACATTAGTACTAAAATTAATAATTTATAAGTTCTGTTTATATACAGATTGTTGCAACACAATCATATATATATATAACTTACCCGAATCTTCTTCATCATCACTAGGAAAATATTCACTTCCAGAACGATTCGTTTCATTGTCTGATATCACATTGTCTTTAGCATCACATTTTATAGATATATATTCCTTTTTATTTGCATTAGTAGAAGTATTAGCTAGATCTTTAACAGAATTTGTTTTCATTCGACTGGAACAAGATCTAGAATTATTATTTCTTAATTTTGACTTATTATTTTCTATCTTCATTTTTTTCTTTGGTATTGAATTATTTTCTTCATTATTTAACGGTGTTGACTTTTTTTTCAAATTTTTCTTCTGTTTAGCAAGTTCGGCTTGTCTTTGAAAATACGTTTGAAGATCCAATAAGTTAGATAATTTATCAGTAGATCTAGAAGAATATAAGAATTTATTTTTTGTTCAACATAATATTTAATTAAATATGATTGTGACATAAACATTTTATTTTACCCTTCTTCTGCTTTTGTATTATGTTTCTCAATTGCTTGAAATGGTGTAATTTCCCCAATCTTAACTTGATTTTGTAACGATTCTTTATCATTATTGCTCTTAGTAATAGTTGTTTCAATATTATTGATTGATACATCGTCTGGAAATGTGGACTGACTTGAATGTAACTTAGATAATTCTTCGATCTCCTTTGATGCTTGTTGAAGAATACTTTCTTCGCTTCTCACCGATATAATCTATAATAATAGATAATATTTCATAGCTTTGAAAAATATATACACTTACATTAACCCTTACATACACATGAACATGATATAAAGTTATAACATAAATAAGATTACACATAATCAAATAATTATTTTAAAATAATAACATTAATAAATAAAAATAATACCATTTTTATAATATAACAGCAACGGGTAATAATAATATTGATTTAAATCAATAACTGTATAAACGCAAGTATGAATTATTAAACATAAAAATCGAAAATATTTAATCTATAATTTGTAAGGGGGTAACAAACCTAACCTCAATCGATGAATTAATATCCAAATCTCGGGTAGTTTCGTTCAGTGTTTTCTTTTCATCAAGTTCATTTATTAATTCACAACTTTCCATAGTGTTATACATAAGAATAAATAGATATTAAATAAAATATTATAAATAATTAAAAAAAAGTTTGAAATTCAGAATATAATTTCACAATTTGATGTTATTCATGAGGTAGAATTTGTTGAAATCTTTCACACACGCATTATACACATCTGATCTATGTTAAGTATACGTATACAAGGTGCCGGTGAAAACATAAAATTGACATAATGTAAACTTACTTTGACAGCTGAAGTTTACATAAATATCATATATTCGTATTATATAAATATTCAATAGAAAATCAATGATTGTTATTAAAATTTCTTCTAAAATAACTATTCATGTCAATTAAATTTGTTTTCCTAATAGATTTTTCTTGTGTATACATATGTCAATTGTGACTGAACTTTGCACTTTTGTAATTTATGCTAATACTTGCATTAGAACATTCTCGAATTATTATAACAACGCTTATATAGTTACTATAATTTAAATGATTACTATCTATTTTTCAGGTTCGTTTAAAATATTTTCTAGAAATGGCGTTTTCTAAACCAACAGAAATTATTTTTAATTTAACAAGTGTGTACTTTCGATATCTTTATACTAATCCGATTAAAACAAAAGCTATTGCAAGGTAATTAGATTTATATATATATATATAAATACACAACAATATGTTCATAAAGTATAATTGTATATAAATGTTTAATGTCATAAAAAAAAGAAACTAATAAAACTTTTTTACTTTTAGCTGCATTATCAATGCTTTGGGAAATCTAATACAACAAAAATTAAGTGGAAATAAATTTGTAGATGAAGATAAACTTATTGCATTTGGTCTTTTTGGGTAACTTATTTAGATTTTATTTATTTATACACGTATATGAGTCGTTCACAAGAGAAAATGATTAACTTCACTTCACTAGAATATTTTCAATTTTTAATTCCAAAACACTTGATTGTTGTTTAACTTCTTATAATATAAAAATCAATATGTATATATAAATATAACTTTATTAATTTTCTCTACTTTCTGTTTTGTGTATATTATATTTGTTTTTAATATATCTCTTATAAGACATTTATAATTATATATTCTTACAGATTGTTATTAGGTGGTACTGTACCACATTTCTTTTATTCGTATACATCTTTTCTAGTAAAGAATCCGTTGACTTTACTTCTGATGGAAAGACTCATTTATACACCTTGCTTTCAAGCATTAACATTATATGCACTTGCTCGATTAGAGGTAAATTTAATTCAATTATGAATGATTGATATATAATTTTTTTAATATAAGCAAGTTAATATAGTATTTTATTATCATCAGGGTAAATCTCATAAAGATTCAAAGCAACAATTAAACAAACTTTATTGGCCCGTTCTTCTAGCTAATCTGAAATACGTGACATTACTTCAATACATAAACGTTAAATATGTTCCTATAATGGTATGTATATAAAAATTGAATTTAATATTAACCTCTCCCATCTCCTCCCTTTTATGTATAATAATCTTTTTCTACCACTTTCTTTTAGTTACGCACGTTAATATTAGATTTAATCAGTTTTATATGGTCAATTTATCTGACTAATAAATGTGAGAAAGTAGCAGCTGCTGGTGATAAGAAATCAAAAAAATAATATCTTAGTATAATGCTATTGATTTTAATTTTATCGTATAACTGTATAATAATTAAATAATTTAAATAAACATATTACGTATATATACATATATTTTAATAAATAAATTATTCATTAAAATGAATTTCATAAGATAATATTTTATTGTTTACCAATTATTTACAAATAAATGTAATTACTGGTGTAATAAATAAATGGTACTAATGTTCAAGTTTTGATTTAATCACACAACAACAATACAGAATATGTTACAGGAATATGATCAGGTATTATCAGATTTATATATATATTTGTTTTCTTTTAATGGTAATAACAATTGATGCAGTTAGATCATAAACAGCAAATATTGCTGTCAAAAGCTAGTGGTGTATTTTAGAATAACACGAGAGAAATTATACATATCGATACTTATCTATTTTAATTCTGATTCTTATAGGAAGCGTTTATTTGTAATAATAAAAGAAATTTTCATGATTTCATCTTAACTAAATATGAGATATATTAAGCAGCAAAAGATGATATAGCTAAAGAGATATACAGTAATCCCTCTATTTACACAGATATTTATTTCTATGTAAACAGTGCGTTAATAGAACTATAGAAAGCTATTAAAACCAGGATTTGTTCCACATTTTCAAATATTTATTGTGCACTTACTGGGGTAGAAAGATAAGTTTATACGATTAAGAAAATTAACTATAACAGAAGATCCCCGAATATTTAATTTCACATAGCGCATAGCGATGACATTTGAGTTCTAGAAGTTAAAACGCATTAAAATAAATTCACGTAAATGGAGGGATAACTGTAGTTGAATAGACTATTGTATGTATATGGAATTCTTTAAAGGCTTAAAAGAATGATCAATAGATAATATAGATATGTATAGTCATTATCACCACTGCGATTGACAAATATATTTGATAAGTTGTATCAGTCGTTATACAATAAACAAATATTATTTAGGACTGTGTAAAGTACTGTTGTAAATAGTTTTCAGAAAAAATATTTTTCCATGCGTGTGTCAATAAATTTTATTGCATTATTTTACTATCACGAATAGAAAATGAATTTTCTGTATAAAATTTCAGTAGAATGATATAAATATAATGATCATCTAAAACAATAATTATAAAGAGATATTAAATATTTTATATATGTTGTTGTTATAGTACTTTATTCAGCCCTAACATTATACAGGTCTCTTCTATTTATAAATAACGTAGATTTTCCAAACATGATTTTTTTTCAACCTTATACATACATCTTTAAGACTTAACTCTTGAATAAATAAGACTAGAGTCTAGTTATGTCTTTTGGTACGCTGCCTGGTCTTACAACCAAATAATATTTGACTTATTTACGTATAGGTAAGTGAAGTATTGCAAACAAATATTCATTGCTATGATTCCCTCTGTGCTTTGTCAAATATTTACCATGGACAAAGCTTATATATATATATATAATTTAATAAATAAATAAATAAATTAAAGAATGAACATTATTTTATCTATATTTATAAAAAGTAATTTAAACTAAATCCAATCAAATTGATGTCTTTCTAAAAAAATAGGCACACCTATTTTATACAAGTAATGGCAGGAAAACATTGCACAGAAAAAGTGATTTAAAATCATTTTTCAAATAAATTCAATCTTTAAAAACATAATTTCTCACTAGTAATACATAAAATTTGACTAGCACGTGTTTGTATAACAAACAACTTTACACAATCAAGTAATTACTAAGTGTACATACATAGTATTATCAGTTAAAATGGAGAATTATTATTATTTTCCTCTTTTTTCATTTAGAAATAATAAAGATTAAATCATTATATAAATCCTTAAGGTGTAAAGATGTTTAGTATCAATGTAATTAATGATATAATCTCCTATTTTTATATTGCTTATACAATGTTAAAGTTTATGGTGTTGGGACACACATAATTCTTTTCTTATAAAGATTCCATTACTTCATGACTAGAAGATGTAACTTAAATACTTTTCTGCTTTCTTTTATAAAAGTCTCATCAGTTACGCATATTAGCATTATTATTAAAATATCATTTTTTCCCAACGTTTTAGATACGCGTTGTCGCGAATAAATTATAATAAAATAAATATATTATATTAACTTAGCTTTACTTTACTATACAAAGTGGTTTATAGTATTGTTCTGCCAAACTGCATGCATCGTATCGACTACAAATATGATCTATAATAATCTTAGTATTACTTTTTATTTTTGAAAAAAAAAAAGGATCAATTATCCGGAAGGGGTAAAATACTAATATATTTCAATCAATAATATTATGAGATGAGAGCAACCATTATTGAGTATTACCAAGTTAGAAAGAGATTAAAGGGAGAGAGCAAATTTGTGTGTTTCATAATGAATTTAAAAAGATTTCAAACTATGTCTATCAAATTTGGAATAGAATAATATATAACAAATTATGGACAATCTCTTTGTTGTTGTGGTGTGTGTGTGTATGTGTGTGTGCTATTATATAATCAAACAAATGAGCTTATTCCAAATTTGATACAATAGGAAAGGAATATTATGTGTTCTTTTTAAGGACAATTCGATTAATACGTTTCAACGCGTGTAAGATGGACTTCGACTCTTCGGAGAGCAGCTTGATCGACGACTTGGACTCGACCATTTACTGCGTCTACTGCTCTCTGAACTACTTGGTGATGAAGGCGGCGTTGGAGTTGGTCGATGATATGGAATCGGTCGTTTCCTGGCACTAAAATTAATGAGTGTAAATATCATGGCAAAAACGAGGGACTTATATAGCTCCAATGTGTGAATTCTGAATGAGATTGAATTATATTTATTATATATTACTTAATCAATTGTTACGGCATAGAAATATTATGAATTATATTTTAATAATCAATTAACACTAAATATCAATTATCATTCAATAAATTTTGATAATATGTTATCATATAAATATATATTACTTTGTTAGCATTGTTAAATATATATATACTATTCATTATTTAATTGTCATTTATTATTTCAATCGAACTGCCTTTTTTGCGAGCATGCTTATATGAAATGAATCATGCAATTTGTGAAAGTGAATCGTGCAAAAGAAAAATGTGTGTTACTTACCTTTGTCAAAATTATATAACTATATTTCTTTTTCTACTTATAAACACAGTGAAAAAAAATATGATTATACTAAAAAGAAGCTCTTAAAATACTAAGATAAATGAATATTTTATTTTCATGTGTTCGACTTTTAAAATAAAATAAAAAGGATTTCAATTTTCTACTGTAAATATTTCAATTTACAATAACTTATAAAGAAAATACACACATGCTACATCTACATAACATTTATAAAACAATAATGAGTATATATAAATATAAAGGAAAAATTATAATGAAACATAATCTGGTTTTTATAAAAAAAAAGAAATGTATATATGCGAATACTGGGATACTTTGTTGATTTAGCCTAAATATTTTGTTGGACACATTGTAAGAATATTAGGAGAAGAAATGTACTCGGAATTACAACTAATTAAATATTGTAGAAAACAACTGCATTTACACTTATTTTAAAAGCGTATTAAATAAACAATTCAATATTTCTTTGATTTTCATTTATAATTAATTAAACTATGCAATTTTTCATGTATTATATATATTATATATATATGATAAATTTTGTTATATTGTTTCGTTAATTGTAAACTCCAAATGAAATGGCAAAATATTTCCTGTCTTAAAGAAAAAAGACCAATATGAAAGAGTTGCTATGTCAACTGTGTAGTAAAGTAACAAATATATCTGAGTGTAGCCATAGTTTTATCTTCTATGCCTGCTCCTCGATCTGTCCCTGTTTGACATAACAAACACAAAATAGTATTAGAGAAAATTACCTAATATAATATATAAATAACTTAATAAAAATATTTATAAAAAAGAGAGATAGAGAAAGAGAAAAAGAATAAGAGAAAAATTTGTAGACAAAAATTTGTTTATCATTTTGAATATATTTTTCAGAATTTTCTATATTTTATTTTTTTAAATATATTTATATAATGTACGCTAATGAATACAATGTAAATAATATCTATAAAATATGTAATTACAAATTTAAACATAACTGTAATAATCATGATGGAGGGAAAGGAAAAAATAAAAAATAAAAATATATTTTTAAACAAAAGAAAAAGCAATACTACGCGAGAGAAAGAGAGAAAGAGAGAGAGAGAGAGAGTTGATGATAAAAGGGATATTACAGATTTACCTTGGTGCATTTTTTGTGTGTAAACATATCGCTATGATAATAGCAAGAATTTTTTTTTTTTTTTCTAATTACATGATTTACCTTGTAATCCGACGTCTATCAAGAAAACTAGGTGAACCGTGACGACGTGGTATAGACGGTGAACGGGATCTACTAGAACCTGAACTGCTGGAAGTTGAGCGCGAAGATCTGCTTGATGCACTGCTGCTTGATCGTGTAGAACTTGAGAAACTTCGACGACTATGCCTTGTCGAACTAAACATAATTTTTTTATTTCAATTTCTAAATTAGAATAATAAATAGAAACTTGGATACTTTCAATACTTGATTTTGTTTTGCGATATAGATACTTCTACAGTAAAAGAAAATATCTGAGTATTACAAACATGTAAGAAAATACACAGGAAGAGTAAGAATTGTAAATATAAAAAGGATTTAATACCTGACAGAAGAACGCGATGTACTTCTACTTCTACTTCGTTTTTTTTTCTCTCTTGACATTCTAGATGCTGATCTAGATCGGCTTCTTGATTTTTTCGATAACGAACGACTTCTGCATTTCTTAGATGCGGATCGACTCCTTGATTTTTTCGACAATGAACGACTCCTTGATTTTTTTGTTATCGAACAACTTCTGGATCCTTTAGATAATGATCTACTTCTTGATTTTTTGGATAAAGAACAGCTTCTGGATCTTTTTGACAATGATATGCTTCTACTTCTAGATCTTGACTTTTCAGGTGACTGAGAAGGTGATTTTTTAGATCTAGAAGGGGATCTAGATGGAGAGTGTTTTGATCTAGAGGAAGATCTTGATCTTGAAATTCTTTTTGAATGTGCTTGAAGAGAATTAGGTGATTTCTTTGATCTAGAAACGGATCTCGATGGTCTGTGCTTTGGTGATATTGATTTTTTACTACGAGCACGCGAATGCGATCTATTTCTTGATAAAGATCTTGAATGGTGTCTTGGTGATGTGGAAGACCTCTTCTCCAAAGATAACGACCTTGTATATGACCTCGATCGAGATCTGGAATATGATTTATCTCTCAAAGAATGTTTTCTAGCTATTGGAGAATTTCTCTTTGATGAACTTGGAGATCTAGATCTTGTATCGGATTTGTGAATGGTGTCGCTTGGTAAGGATGGTGGTGATTCGCTTGGAGATCTTAACTTTATCATAATATCTTTGTGAGAAATCATGGTAGATGGCGAGTGCGTCAAAGAATTACTTTTTGGAGAAGGTCTTTGGAGAATTATTGGAGAACTTTTCTTGGTATTACTAGAGCCTGAAGAAAATTGTTTTATTGTTGTCGTCGTTGGTGTTATTGATATTGTTGCAATTGTTGTTGAAATAATTGGTGACTTAGGAGTAGTTTTATCCAATGGTGTTTGCACTAAGGGCGGTGGTGATTCACTTGGTGATCTAATTTTAATTGCAGCTTCTTCACGAGTCAATGGTAATGCTGGTGAAGGTGATCGACTCGAAACCGGTGATTGTACGACAGGAAGCAGGTGTACAGGTGAGATTAATTTTTCTTTGGAAGAAGAAGAAGAAGAAGAAGAATTAGTTGGATCTTCAATTTGTTTTGGTGGTTCCACGGGCAATGCTATGTCGAAAATGGATTCTTCTTTCTTTTCCAATTTAACTTTAACAGGACTTATCACTTTTTTCCCTAATGTTTCTCTAGCCTTAGCAGCTAATCCACATTGTAAGCGTTTCAATGTGTTTAATTCTTTAATCTTTTCTTCATCCTCTTGTTTAGGTTCATCGTCCACTATATCACCTTCATCTTCGCTAGAAGATCTCAAACTTACTCGAGGAGTAATCATTTGCTGTATTTTTCTACTTTTTGATATTGATCGAGATTTTGGTCTATTATCACGGTCTCTCTTTTGTTGTTCACGCTTTTTCTTATCTTCTAATATATCCTTATAACGTTCTGGATGTCTATGCACCGGTGAATAACTCAAAGACGATCGTCTAGATCTACTTTTTGATCTAGTACGGCTTCTACGACGTTCCTGTGATTTATCTCTTCTTTCCTTTGGTCTTCTTGGAGATCTAGATCTTTTACGAGAATCTGATCTCCTACGTCTATGTATTGGAGATAGTCTACGTCTTGATCCATAACGATCATATCTTGAACGACTTCTACTTCTTGATATAGAAAATCTGTTACTGTGACGTCGTGGTGATCTTGAAATTCTCCTTCTTCTTGGTGATGACGTAACGCGTCGTGATCTCGAATATCTTCTCGGAGATCTTCCTCTATCCGTTCTTCCTCTAGACGGAGATCTATGACGTCTAGGTGGTGGAGTTTTATGTATTATTGGTGGTGACTTGTCTTTTTTATCCGCATTAATAGTTTTCTTTGCAGATGATTCCCTTTTCTTTATTGGCGGTGTTTCATTGCGAGACGATCTTTCCACAGGTTTTTTTGGAGACCTATTTGCTTTATATTCTTTCGTAATATTTTCACTTTCATCGATTGCGGCATTCTTCTCTATAACGACTTTATCATGTTTTGCACTTTTCTTTGGCCTCTCTGGCGAACTAAAATAAATTTACAAATAATATAATTAATTTTATTTATAATCAAATTTAAAAGAGTATTTATGTATTAGATATAGAATAGAAAATATTTCATTTACTTGTCTGTAGAGCTATCCGTTGACTGATGTTTCCTCTTTAGCGCTGCTTTTTTCTTCTATAAAAAAATAAAATATATATTAATAGAAATTATAAAACTAATAATCTTACATCAATCATGCAACTGCTTATTCTTAGGAATCTGCTTATTCCTATAATATTTTTAATATTTTTGTTTTTCTTTAATACATTAATGTTTTTTCTTCCTTTTCTAATTATGTTTTTTAAATAGATTAACTTAAAACGTTGATGATAATAATACATTAACGATATTGAGACGGAAGCTAATTATAACTTAAATGAAAAATAAATAATATATATACATCCAATATCTTTTATAATATGAATATTTGTTTAAGAATAAGCAATTTCCTAAACTAAATTATTGCATAATAATAATAATAGATAGTGCTTTTTACAAAACGAATATGTGAAATATACATAAACACAATCATAAAAATTCGTACACATTCGTACAAATAATAAATTTGTTTAATACGTATAATACACGAGTAGCGGCATATCTGGTACTCACTTAGGGAATGTATCCTGTCAAATGGCGCTGATAATTACAAACATACCGAGATTTATACTTAGAAATAATGACTGTTAACTTGAAAAATCAGAGAAAAATGTTAAAAGATAATATAAATAGAGCGAATCACGAATCGTATCAGATTAGAAAATAAATATAAACAATAAAAATATGTGAATAAAGTTTGATGTAAATTCGCAACTAATTTAATATAAACAAAATGAAAATTTTGCATGCTGTGGCATTACATGCTTCACCTTTCTGCGTTTGCTCGTTTATCGTGTATCCGTATTCATGCGTGCGTTATAGAAAAAGAGCAGGGGAAATTTTGCACATACTATTTCTTTTTTTTTTTTCTTTTTAGTTTTTTAAATCTTTTTTTAAATATTATAACATTATTTCATACCTCGGATTTTTCTTTTCCTTCAGCTTTATTTTTCTTCTTTTTCTTCTTTTTCTTCTTTTTTGATTCAGCTTCGGACGAACTATAAGAATCACATAAAATAATATTAGATTCTTTTTTCTCTTTTTTTAATTCTGTATGTATTCTATATGCATTTTATTACATCCCGAAGGTTACAAAGCTTCCGTCTCAACAACTCTCTAATATAATTTCTTACTTTTCTCTAATTCGATTCTCACTCCCAACTTGAACTTTCTGTTTCTTATTTGACCATAACTATAATTTTATATTTTCATGTAAATATTTGTATAATAATTACCAGCTTTCTTCGGTATCATCGCTGGAATCACTGTCAGAAGAACTGGCCTCTACCTTTTTGTGTTTTTTCTCTTTTTTCTTTTTCTTAGATTTTTCTTTCTTCTTAGACGTTCTTGGAGATTCTGACCTATGAAATTCATATTGCATTAGACTAAAAGATTCTCCGTAGATAATTGTTATGAATTTATTTTTAATGATATTTATATATATATATTTATTAATTCTTGCAGTGGGCGTCTTCCTGTCGACAAGTGCATACCTTGTGCTGACAATAAAGAAAGCCTTTGTAGTATATATATATGTATATATACTTGTGTGTCAAACGAGTATTTCACTCTGACTCTGCATAAGCTACCTCTCATCACGCTTAATATTTTTAATCACATGTATATAATAACAGCGAATAATAATCGAGAGAGAAAATATATTGTCAATGAAATTTTACACACTAAATTCTTTGAGTATTGGAGTTATAGTCCAAAAATTGAAAAATAAAAAAAAAAAATAAAAAAAAAAAAAGATTAAACAAAAATATCGAACTTACATAATAATTTTTGGTAGTGCAGTGTATAATAATTAATTTGATAAATAATTTCACAGTGAAGATTAATGTATCACTGCAATTCCAAGTGAAATAAAATAAAAAAGACGTAAAACAACGATAAATGCACAGGTGAAAAGTCACAATGTTCCAGCTATACATGGCTAATGAATTGACTACATAAGTATTTGTTTGCTTTTTTAAATATATTCTTTTTTAATTATTTATTAGTGTTTGAAAGATTTAGTTTTTATTTCATTGCCTCTTCTAAAAACACTTTCTACACACAAATCCTATAAATAATAATAATAATAATAAAATTAAAAATCAAAATGATGATAATAATAATAATAATAATAATAATAATAATAATAATAATAATAATAATAATAATAATAATAATAATAAATAAATAAATAAATAAAATCTTTCTTTGTATAGAAAACTAAATCTTTCAAAAAAAAATTTGAGAAAAAGACAAGTATACAAAGTATGAGGAGTATTGTTATAATATGGGATTAGCATTACCTTGATAACCATCGATAGGGACGGACTTGTCAGAAAAAAATAGAGAGATGACATTAACAACAAGCTTTATCGATAACAACAACAAAGATAGAAATGCATGAATGTAGTACGCAACATAATTGTGCGTTATATTAAACCTGTGCTTAGTGTTGTACGCCAGGTAAATGTTTGCCAATGATATTTGGAATGATGTTGTTTTAATTATTTAGAGATTGAAATCAATGAAAGATAAGATAAGAGAAGAGATATGTATTATTATTAATTAGATTTAAAACAAGAATAAATAAAATGCAACAAACATTTACCTCTAAGGAAAAATCATTGCAATAAATGGAATAATATCAATAATAATTTAAATTTCGCGCCTATTCATTTTGATAAAAGGACACCTTAATACTCAATGAAAAAAATGCAACAATTTGACAATTTCTTTCGCGATCAAAGATCAATATTATTTATTGAAACGTTAATTTTGTTTTGTTCGTTAAATGTACGCGACATCCATACTTACCAACTAAAAGCCTATTAGATAGGCATTCAGTCCTCCTTAGTTCTGTTTGAAACAGAGAAAGTTGTATGGGGCATGAAATAGTAGGCGAGTAATGATTCAGAATCCGATAAGTTGACGTGTAATAATAAGCAAATGAACGAGTGGATAATTGCGATAAATGAATAATTAATCAAGGAAAAATATGAAGGGAACTACAAGGAGTAAGGATTGTGCAGTCTTGGAGCCTCGACTCGTATATGTCATCGCGTTAATGCTATTAAGGGATATAGAAAATTCTTATTTGTTCTGTTTCTAATATTTTTCATAAAAATTCATTAATGATGGCATAATATCAATATATAATCCAATAAATTTATGTGTGCGTGTATATATATATATATTTTTTTTTGTTATAAAAATATTTATATAAATACACATATATATACTGTTTCGTTCTTTGCCTTCTCACACACACACTTATATATACACGACGTGCGTGTATATGTTGTGTGTGTGTACACATCTAACAATAAAATATAGCAAACATCCGAGTCCAGTCTCCATTGACTTCTGCACAGTTTATTGTTTTATACCTTTCTTTTTTATGCTTCTTTCCTTTTTTCTTCTTGGATGTGCTACCAGAACCTTTTCTTTTATTCTTCTTTTCTGGAGCAGAGGTAGTATCCGGAGCAGGGCTAGGAGTACGAACTAATTCGTAAACCTTGTTCGCCGCGGCTCTTGCTTCGGCTTCTCGTGCTCGTCTTTCTGGATCTAGGCTACTTCCTTCCACGAAGTATTCTGATATTCCAAAGGCTTCCCGTAATTTAGCGTTTTTTTCTTGTTGTGCCTCAGCTATCTGATGCGTTTCTCGAACGCTGCAATTTCATCAAAAATAAATAATAAAGAATAATAATAATAATAATGTAAATATTGTAACAATTTGACCATATCAAAAGACAAAATAATAGCAATAACGATACTAATAGAAATAATTTCAATATTAGCATTTTTTCATCAGGTCGATAATAATAAAAAAAATAAATTTACAAGAGATAATAACAATAACACTATTATAACAACAACAACACAATAATGACCATCGCGATTTTAAATATAAAGTATAAACCTACCGCGATGATATTTTAACAGTCATTGTTGATAAACTGTTTCTTCTCTGTATTATTATACCTATTATTGTTAATACTATAATTATTATTGTTGTATTGAAATATTCACTGCCGTTTTATTCGAATGGATAGATCAAAGAAACAAGAGAGGATCAAACGGAACGGTTGGATATTATTAAAGAGATTCCAATAATGATGATGGATAACAATGACGAAGATTACTAGTGGCAAAAAGGGAAAAGGTAGTAGTGGGTAGTGCTGCTGCTGTAGGTGGATTTGGATGAAGAGGAGGAGTATGAGGACGTGGAGGAGGAAAAGTGACATAACACAGATAGATATACATATATATAAAGAAAGAGAGAGAGAGAGAGAGAGAGAAAGAAGGGGGAGAGGGAGAAAGAACGTAGAATACCCGAGGAACCGCCGAACTGTTTCCCTTCTTTGCGGGGAATGAAAGCTTCGAACGACAAGAGATTGGAGTAGGGGTAAAGGGTGTAGCGAACTAGGGGTGGAGGAGAAGAGAACATTCGAACCACCCCTACGCCAACGCTCACGACTCTACGGATCAATACAATCCAGCTGGTGGTATACACTTTTCCGCTATCCCTTTAGCACCATTCGTTTGTACATACGAATAAATTCAAAATTCGATTGGTCATTGGAAAAAAAATTATTTATTTATTTTTATTTTTGGTGTATGTGTGTGTGCACGCGCGTGTTTTTTTTAATATTTTTTTTTCTTGAAAGTATTTCATATTCAAAATTTTGTAATATCAAAATGTCCCTCAAAAATTAAATCATTAGATTTCTTCTTTTTATATATATATAAAAATAGAAAAATACTTTTTTTTATACAGAATAATTTTTTATTTATTTATCAAATCGAATATTATTATTTTGTATCTCTCAACGAAAATTTTATATAAATTAATTTAAACATACCAAGATTTACAATGAATAGAATAAGATTATATTATTATAACTTTAACGTTATATGAATTATTATAGAGAAAATAAATAAAAAGAAAGAAAACAAAAAACAGTTAATAATTGTATTGTTCTATTAGACCAAAAACAATGGAATATCGCTAAAAGTTTACCTAACAACGGAGCGAACATTGTTTCCCCGTCCGGCAAGAAGATGCAGTTGTATACGTTGACAACAACAACAATGTTGTCGCATTTGTAATTGGGCACGTTTCTTTTCATTTAAAGCTTGCAGTTTACGTTTACGACCACGTTTGAAAACTTTTTGTCGATCGAGGAAAAAATTACCACGCCATAACGTTTCAAAAAACGCACGACCATCTGCTGGCCCTCGTCCACGGGCTACTTTTTGCGTTGATGTTGGTGTTGTTGTAGACATAGTCATTACCTTTTCTAATGGTATAATATATAAAAATAACAACTTCGTTTTTGAATAACTAAAAATAGTTATTGAAGTTGCTTTTTCAAATAAATATTGCTATGTCTTTATTTCTTCTTTTTGAAATGTTATTTTTTAATCCTTTTTTTTTTTTTAATGTTTAATTGTATTTGCGTTTAATGCATAGAATCTTCAAATTCGTTGAAAATAAATTGATCTTCCTTCGGTTATATATAATCTTAATTATGAGATAAAAATTTAAACAAATATATCCTTATTTGAATTTTCAGTAATTAAAGAAGATATTTTTCTTTTATTTCTTCATTCTCTCTTGCAGGATATTTTTTGTAATATTTATACATATATATATATATCTGTGTCCAATATACATACAAATAAACTCTTCCTCTCACAAATTCTATTTCAATTAATTGAAAATAAATGAATCTTCGATTATATTTAATCTCTATTATAGGAGATTAGAAAGAGAGTAAATGTTTCAGTTTGAATGTTACAATTAGTATCAAGATGATGAAGATGATGAGATTGAAAAAGACACACATCAAATGAAACCCAGTTTGATATGACAGACATTTGTAATAGTTCAGATAATAAGAGAGAGTAAGAGACGAGTGTAACAAGACTATGAATAGGATAGCGAACGTAATGCTTTTCCTTCCTTTATTGTACTCATTTCATACCCCCGCGCGCACACACACGAAATATATATATACACACAAACGTACACACACACTCAAAGAAACTTCCAAGAAAGCCTTTTGTATTCGAAATCTTCTTGCTTTTGCTGGGTAGAACAATTATTTGCTGAGAACGCCGGAAACGTTTGTGTGCAATGTTACTTTTGGATTTATTTTCTTCATCCAATATGTATCTATATATTCTTCTTTCTTGTCTTATTTTATTTATCTCAATCCAGATTTTTTTATCTCAACAATTTGATATCCTCTTCATTATCATTTGTAATTATATTTTTACTATAATTTCATTCACACAATATTTACTCCTTATTTTTTATAATGATTTTCTTATCGCATATATATATATATATATATATATATATAATTATTTTGTTATATGTATGTTAATTATACACATACAGACGCTAACATTATTAGATCATTGAGATCGCCAGCTTAAATAATAAGGAAGACATTGGATCAGGCACACTAGCTATTGTCGAATCCTTTATTTTCGGATATCTGGAACGTTAATATTACTCATCTCGTCGTCATTAATATTTATCGACGTGTTGAACATTCTTCTTTCTTCACATATATTATCAACATTCTCTGCCAAATATTCTTCTCTTTCTTCTTTTTTTGTATCAAATAGAAAACCTTCTTACTATTCAGAATATAAATCAAATATTACGATTTATATTTTTTCTTATAGAAATTTCTTTGAATTTTTGTATACAAGATTTTTCGAAGAAAGATGCTTCTGTTCACATTAGAAATATCACTTTTTTTATTAGCACGTTCATTAGAAATCTAACGTAGCACTTTTCTCAACACGATTTTAACACTTAATATCTAGTATATACATAAGTATGTATATATATATATATGTATATATGTATGCGTATATATATATGTATCTAGGATCTATATATGTATATATATCGATATTATGTGTATATATATATAATATGGTAATGGAAGACTTTTGTGATTTTACGTTAATTTTACGATTACATTATGTTTATGTTAATTTCTGTCCTTTGTTTTGTTGATCCTTTCAATGTTCAATATTTCTATGATGGTTTCGTCGATATTTCTTGACGCATAGCGTCGCATCTTCGCGATCCATTCTCGCACTGCGATAGCGTCCTTCGAATGATAGAATAAACTCGTATCGTCGTCTCTTACAGATCCCTCCAACTACCCCCTTTTTCTTCACCCATCTCCATCTCCCCAACTCTCCTCCACTCTCCCTTCCTTCTCGCGATTAGCGCCGGCGCTATAGAATACGTCGATATGACCCAAACAAGGAAGGAAGGAAAATAGGGTGTATGCACAACCCCTTTAATAATCTTTCAATTTTAATTAATTGATTAATCTATCCTATTACTAGAATAACAGAAAGAGAGAAACAGAAATTTCTATTCTTGATAAAATATTGTATTACTAATCCAAATGATATTAATTATTTTATGAAATTGTGAATTTTTATTTAAAAATATACTAATTAATACACATAGCTTTCTTGCTGGTATGAATATAAATATATGAATGATTTGTATAGGTCTTATCTGTACAAATCATTGATTATATATTTGTTTGAAAAACGTAAATTCTGTCTATATTATTATATAAATAATATTATTGTCATTAAATTGCAACAATATTTTAGAATATGAACACAGTGTCAGATATGAATCCTATAACGATATAAATTTATGTGCAAAAGACCTTGGAAAGAAACCTTTTAAATCTTCTGCAGAACAATCACACAAATATATTCGATTTTATCCAAGTTAACGTTCAGAAACGATAATAATACTTTTTTAAACGATTAAACAAAAATATTGTTGGAATAATAAAAAAATATAATAGTAATTTCTTGTATTTAAATTATAAAAATTTTGATAATTCTAAAAAATAAATATTTAAAGAAATGTTTGATAGTATAGGAAAAAAGCTTACTTTATACGGCCAAATTCGTCACGTGGCGTATTTGTCTTCATCTCTGTTCCCATTAACATCAAACGGTAAGATTCAACTCTCTTTGTTACTTCTTCATTCGTGAATCTGTAAAAATAAATTTTATAATCGTTAGTAAATTTTTAATTAACATAACATATATATATATACGTATATACATACTAAAATTTAACTAAATAATTGTAAATATTAATAACTAAGTAAACAAATTGCAAAATAGCAAAAAAGTCCTATATAATACTCTCTTGTTTTTATTGATATTAAAATCAGATTATGCTTGCATATTAAACATTATTATGCAGGGTGATTCTTGAAACTAAAATAAGCTATTGTTTTTTTTTTTTTTTAAATAAAAATCGAAAAAAATTATATGACATAATACGTCCTAACTTCCTATTTTCTTATTTTTGATGTGAATACAATAATGCACATACACTGATATAAAAGGTCAAATATCTCGTACAGTATGAATATTTTGATAATGTTAGATTAATACTTTTATCCACAGAATAACAAAAGGAATAAATTTCTTTAAAAAAAAAAAAAATTAGATTACATTAAAGAATGAAGTACAATTGCACCTGGCAGATGCATTGGTGCATCCAAATAAAAAATAAGAAGTTAGGCTGTATTATGCTATCAAATATGTTCATCTATCATTTTTTCTATTTTTACTTTAAAAAAGAACAATAATTTATTCCAGTGTCAAAAATCACCTTATACAAAGTAAACATTTTTGTAATTTCACCTTATCAACGATGAATGATTATAAACAAATATAAATAATAAAAGTATAATAAAAAAAAAATAGCATAAAAATATATCTACCCTTGTTCCTCCAAAAGGTCTGCAAATTCTGCGCATCTAACTTCAACTTTTCTTTTTCTGACATGATCGAGAATCTCTTTATTAGGTTGTTTATTTATTTGCTCTATCTTTCCTTCATCAGTTTTGTAATTAACTTTGTCCTTCGTTTTGCGTACAATAGCCCAGTTTCTTTGAACATGTCCATTGGTTCCAGATCCACGAGGTGTTTGTAGGCCGATACCATTATACATTTTATAGCCTAAGTAATAAAAATTGTTTATATATATATAAACTATTTATTATATAATACATATATTATTATATGATAACACTAATTGAATATAAGTAATTTATTATTTGTAATATCTACTATTTTTTCTCTTTCCTTTTTGTATTTTTTTAATTAGTTAATTTTATAACCTAAAAATTCTATCTTTTGCAAATATAATCTATACAGTTATATGAATACTCTTAAATATTTTTATCCATTAAACTTTATTTAATATTAAAGTAATGTGTGTCACGAATATATATATATACACACGTGGAATAGGGGGAGGGGGGTCTATTAATCAAAAATACACTACATACCTAGAGAAAAAAGAGAAAGAGAGGGGAGAGAAAGAAAGACAGAGAGAAAGAGAGAGAAAGAAAAAGAGAAAGAGAGAGAAACATTTAGAAATTTACTATTCCATAAATTAAACTTAATCTATAAAATAAATAATATTGTGTTATGTAAATAATAATTAGCTACCTAGTGATAAAAAAGTGATTTAAAAAAAAATAACATATAATATGAAGAAATAGAGAGAACTAAACGATAGGTTAGAATAAAGCAAACGCAAATTATTGATCGAATAACTTCTGACGCAAATACATTTTAAATAACTTACGTTTCAAACTTCAGCCGAGTTATTGCGTAGAAATCAATGAAGATATCGAGAATTCTACCTATGTTATATACAGATCACTTAAACTTATATTCAAGAATGATCAATCCCGAAAATAAAGCGCGAATAACACTCCACGTTTTGTACAGCGTTGCCGTTATAACATAACTATTAGCAAATTTTATCGCAAGATGGCACCATTAAACTTTACAAGAGATCACGTTATTAGTGCGCATGTCAACAATTATTTTACGTTTCAAGAAGAAAAGTTTTATATTCTAATTAATTTTAACGAATAAAATTGTTATAAGTCCAATATATCATGTTCAATATTTTCTCTTTCTTCTTTCTATTTTACTTTGTACATTTATACAATTAAATTATTCTAATTAAAAATTCGCAAAAAATAACTTTTATAAACTCTTTATCAAATATATTTCTCAAAATATATATTCTTACAATACAATTTTCATATACTGCCTTATAATTTATTTGCGTAATTAATAAAAAAAAATGAATAATACTGACTATAAATTAATGAAGTTATTACCAATAATCGATGTATTAATACGCTCCTGGTTATAATTTCTTATCTATTCGAAAATGTTTATACTTCGGAATCAATTTAGATAATTAAAAGATATGAAATTATGCAAAACTTAATAAATTATTTGTCTTCATTATTCTTCGCAATCGTGTGTCAATTGATGTAAGAGTGTTTTTTTTTTAATTGTAAATATGACGTCAGTAGAAACGGTTAAAGCGCTGTACGCGGAAGTATTATATGTGTATGCACGTATCTAGTTTGTATTTCTTTATAGTTATGTATATCAACAAATTTTCGAGTATAGTTTAAAGGAAATATAATTTGTTTTTAATGAGAGTATTGAATATACCATAAAATCATGAAATATTTTGTTCATTCATATGATGATATTCATTGCTTATTACAATGAATAATAATAATTCGTGGATTTGTGTACTACTTTAGTGATGTTAAAAAGGGCGAGCCAGCTGTGTTGAGTGAAAAAATATGTGATGTATTTATAAAGGAAAATATTCATAAATTTCTATAATATTTTATTGGCAATGTCTAATAACGTTTAACGCGTTGCCATATATTTTATTTATTATATTAAATGTATTAAACAATAATATATATATATATATATATATATTTCTTTTAACACAAAAAATGTTAATAGAAAAAAAAATTGTCTTTTATTGACAAGTTGTTGGATTAATGAAAATATTTATCAAAGTTTAACTCAACTGATAACAAAATGAATAAAACTCATTTGGATAAAAAATTAAATCAGCTACCAACTTGGCTGTGGGCTAATTCTGCCATTTTACCACCTATATATAAAATTGTATGGGAATCGGTAAGAGAAGATAGAATTAAATCTAATGGATTGCAGACGGAAGTTTTAGTCGACACTAATAAAGTATTTCCTTTATTACTTACGAGCCAACTCTCGATGGAAGTTTTAGGTCATATATGGAATTTAGCAAATCAAAAATATGCTGGACAACTTACAGAACAAGAACTTTATATTGTACTTGCTCTTGTTGCTGCTGCACAAGCATCTTATACCTTTAATAGCTTAGACATTTTACATTTACTTCCATTTCCGCCAATTCCTTATTTAAACATAGAATGTGTATTAAATGTGCAATCTGCAATGCATGTCGTTAATCCATTGTCAAAATATCAAGCTAATAAGAAGGAGGAATCTAATAATAGATTTATGAATTTAGAAGAAAAATATACGTCCGAAATTAAAGGGAAAATAACTAAAACTGGTCAATTTGCATTTGATTCTAATTTACCAGTATCAAACTTATCAGAGAAGACACCCTATTTAGACAATGATATGTCTTCTACATTAATGATAAGTTCTAATTCAAATACCTGTGTCAAAGATTATTCCAAATATAATAAAATTCGTTTGGAAACAAAAAGTAATACATGTACGTTGGATAATAATGATGATTTTTCTGAATTTCAAAGTGCACCTATTGTCAATAATACACCTAACATATCTAATTGGGATATGAAACAAGGCTCCGCAATTGGAAGTAGATTAGCAAATCATAATTTAGGTGTTAAGAAACCAGTTGAGAAACCTAGAAGAAATAATACTAATTCGAAAACTATGAACTTTCATCCACAAACGCATACTTCTTTAAATCCTGTCTCTCAAAATTTATCATTAGAACGTTTATCAGAATTATTTCCCAAATGTGCAATAAAAAATCAGTCGAAAACTGTAATATTAAAAGATACTATTATAAGAAATAATGATTTACCAAAGGAAGATGGAGAAACTATGAAAGGTCTTAAAACTAATATATTAGAAAATGCACAATTATCTGGTAATAGATCTGTTATGTGTAAAGTAGAATCTGTTGATAAGGTATACATTAAAAATTAATTAAATATATATATATATATATCATTTAGAATATTTATCATTTAAAATAGTAATTCTTTTTTTGCAGGCTGGTATTAAAGAGATAAAATCTGATCCAAGAGATTTAATGAATTTACAATCTACCGAAGATAAATATAGTGCATTGCGTGCATTAGTAAATGAAACATCAGTATCAAACAAAACAAACTCCGTTGACTCTACTGCATCAAATGACGAATTTGGAGAATTTGTTTCTGCTGAACAAACAATAATTACTGATAATAATTTTATTTTGGATAATTCGAACCCTGGATATTTTGCAGATACAATAACAGAATTTGAATCAAAATCTTTTACAAATAGCGATGATAATAATACAGCAGGTATTGATGTTATACAAGATATTACAAAATCTTTGAACAATGTCAAATTTGAAAACAATGTTGAAGTACAAAGAATTAATGAAAAATTTGAACCTAAGATTGAACCAGGTATGACAATGTATATAAATATTTGATTATACACTTTCATTATATATATGTATATATAAAAGAAATATTTTTAATGAATAGCAATATTAAAAATTGGTTATTATTAAATTTCATTTAGGTAAACCTATTCAAATGGAAGATGCTATATCTCTTAATAGTATAGAATTGATAAATGGAATACCTGATCGAACAATAACAAGATCAGGTTCTGTTCCTAGCTTAGATCTAAAGTCTTTTTTACCCACAAATTCAGAAGAAGATCAAATAGCCCAAATTACGCAACAGGTACAAGAATACCAGTAAATTGCGAATAAAAAAAAAAATAAAAATAAATGTATATATTTGTATGCATGTATAATATTTTTCAGACGGTCTATTGGGAATGGAAGCAATATATGGAAAGTTGTATTTCACTATTACAGATTGCAGCTAATATATTTAATAACATAACATCTGAAGTTATTTTAAATGAAGTATTAAACACTGCACAAGGATATAATTTTCTTTGCAGTAAGTAATTTTAGTCTTAATCTTTTTATAAAGCAATATATAGATAAATATAGTAATATCAAATATGAAATCTCTTTTTATTAGATTTAGCTGAAGTTGCAGCAGTTTGTAGACGTGTTAATTTTTCTTATAAAGAAATGGATATAAATATTATTGGATTTGATGATCTTCTTATGGATATTGATAGAATTTGGGCAGAAATGGAACCCTTTTATGCAAATATACCAGTAAGAAATTACGTATATAGATAAACCTAACACAACTCACACATGAATTACATTTAACATAATATAACTAATATTACAAGTATATACTTAATAATTCAACAAGTACGCTTTTTATATTATTGTAGATCGTAACAGAACTACCAACTTGGCCTCTTCATCAAGGAGAATGTATTTCTTGTGCGCTCTGTTTAACAGTTATTACTAGTGACAAAATAATTTATAATGAAAATAATTATCATGTAACCTGTGCAAATTTGTGGCTCAATTGTGTAAACAATCAATTGCCTGCGATACAATATCCCACATTTTATTCCTTTACAAACATATGTTCAACCAATAATCACATTTGACATTAAAATTTAAATAAAATTATATTTCGAGTTACATTTTGTAGTTTAATCAAAAATAAATGGCTGATTCTCAAAAAATATTGAAATTGATGTCCTTGATCATTTTTATAAACCAGGATTGTCAATTATGAAAAGTTGTTTTTTTTAATAATACGACTGTACTAGCTACGAATGTATGAAACAAATTTATTTTTTATATGATAAACAACAAAGATATGTCCAAGAAAGTACCCTAAAAATCATTCCCTCACTTTGTCCCAAGCGCTAAATTTGAAGATAATCATTAATTTAAAACGTAAAATTCCTAACAAATTGTTTATTATCATATTTTTTACTTATATAGGATAGTATTGACTATACCTATATGAGTTCATAGTTTCATAAATGCGAATGGAAATATTTTTAAATATAATTCAAAATTTGTCCTTAAAAAAAGTATCATTCCCTCACCGTTTTGTAACAGTGTGATTGGAGCAATACTCCAAGGCCTACCAAATCCCACTTTAATTTTTTTTTGTAGTTTTTTATTTATTTTCTAATAAATATAGAATACTTATATTTTTTTGATTGGTTTCAGTACCCTAAACGTCTATAATGTCGAGAAATAGAAAATAAACCGCTGCAGAAGCAAAGCTAAAGAAAAAGGAGTATGACAAATTGTTACAGTATGGATTTAATTATTATAGTTTTGTAATAAAACAAATGATTGGTGCATTATAAAGTTTTTAATTATTGTAGAATCATATTAAAAATCATTCCCTCACGAATCTGTCATTCCCTCATTTTCAAATTTTTTTAAAAATTTTTATATTCAATTCAAACTCAAAACAGTTGAGGACCACTATAATATTTTCCTCAAACAAGACATATACTACGACTTGAGCAAAAAAAAATTCGATCACGAGTTAAAAAAAAAACTGATCAACTCGATAAAGCCATTTTCGACTTTTTTTCAGAATCAGCCAAATACAGTATTCTTTCCGCAAAATAAAATTATACTATTATGCATGATATATTTGAACATTATTATTAGGTTAATAATAAAAATATCTAACATAGATCAATAGAGGCGCACTCTATTTATTGTAATATTATGTACATAAGTATCCTTTAATTATTATAGCATTTATAGTATTTTTTAATATATGTATATATACATATTTGTAGTTATATTTACAAAAACATTGTAAAAACTTGTAATTAGAAAAAATATAAAATATCCATTATTACAATATATCTATCTTTGACTCGTATCTCGTGGTCTATAGACGATACCTCTACTCTTCATTTCCCTTATAACACCGGCTGGAAGTCGACCTGATACAGATATTGCATAAACTCCTTTGCAAAAGCGATCTAGAAAAAAAGAACATAGTGAGTTGGTTAGAGGAAATACATGGAGATTATACAAATTCTACGTAAAAAATGTAAAGTATCTATAGATAATATTTGATTACTTACTAATTCTTTGCCATTTGCACACCCAACTATCTTCTGGGCTCATTGCGGCAATCATTCTAAAAATTAAAAATAATTGAAATAAATATTAATCTACAAATTTTCACAGGTTACATATTAACAATCATTCTTTAAAAAATGAAATAATTACAAATTAAAAAAGAAAATGGAAAAGAAATATTTTTATGAATTCCAGTTATGAAAGTTTTAATTATAAATATTATAAATATTCAAATAAAAACTTACCCATCGAAGTTAGAACTTGTACAATCAAAAACATTGTCTTTGTTATTTTTCATGCGTAAAAATTCATCACAATTGTCGCAACCATCAAATTCGAACTGATCGAAAGTCTAAAAAAGAGTATTAAATATAATTGATAAATAAAATCTGTTGGAATATATTTGAAAACTTATTTAATAAAAATAACATACCTTGATTAGGGAGCATACTAAACATGCTCTGAGACCACGTAAATCTTTTGGCACTGTTTCCATTGTATAACAAAATTATTCACTTTTTTGTAAAAATGTTTACGAATTTTTGGATAACTTATAGGTTATGTTTGAAGTTCACCTCCTTTCATATAGGTTAGGGTATGTTTGTATAGTGAACACGTTCAATAGTACAAGTTAGGCATCTTTATTGCGACTGACTGATTCAAGTTGTACAGCAGGACAATTTTATTCCCCCACTATGCAGTGATGCCAGGACGTGCGCATGCGCATTACCTCTAATTATCAGTAACGTATATACTTCACTCAAATATGGGGTATCGTTAGACCCCTGTGACAATTGAAATACGGTAGAAATTACAGAAAAAGGACATTTTTAAAAGAAATAACATATTTACACTACATAATTCAATATATTATATAACATTAAGCAACTCACCTTCACTATAACAAAAAACGAAGGAGATGACTGAGAAGAACCCCTTACGTACATCTACTGTTGCACGTAGATACGTCAATGGAAACCACCGTTGTCGAGCTGTGACGTCACATGTTCTTGCGCATGCTCATTCTTCGCTTTCTCACCCTCTCTGTCATGGAGGATAGATACCAAGAGTCCGAACGATATAGGATTTTTCACATTTTTTGTGGTAGTCATTTCTTGACCTAGATCATAGTTCTCTTTTTTGCCACTGGCTGCGCAAGTATTCAGAGCGTACCGATACTATTATTATTATTACACGTAAATTAAATATAAAATAATAATTTATTTTTTTAGAATTATTTTTATTAAAAAATAGGAAAGTGTTGTGCCGTTTATGGTTGCCTTAGTGGCCAAAAGGCATGTGAGAATTTAGGAAAAGTGGCTTTATTCAAAGCACCAAAAGTGAATGACCTCAAAATAATATTAAAAATTTTATGTTAACAAATAATTGATTATTACATTTGTGTAGTTCTTAAATAATATTAATTCCACTACATAATATTAATTTTCTTAAAATATTTTTTTTCAGAGCTGTCAATTGCAACAAGACTTCCCGCGTAAGTATTTAAACGAGTACTCTGTGAAAAACAGCGCGCCCTACCGGCAAAATATCTTGTCCCCCTAAATTGATACCATTCTTTCGACATTACGTTCGGACTCCTGGTATCTATCCTCCGTGCTCTCTGTGCTTAGGAATTATTTCCTAGGGATTTTACTCTGGGAAACAAAGTTCTTTATAATCTCCTAGATCAGTGATTTCTAAATTTTTTCTATCCCTGGAATCCCTGATATACCAGGTTTTTTCAAGACACCCTAAATCAAATTTTAACAAGTTTATCTCAAAAAAATAAATAATTTTTTTATTAAAAGAGTGGCTAAAAATAAATAAAATATGTTTTATTTATAAAGAGACCATATATACTGGTTTTCGGCTATTTTTTCTGGTTAATTATAAATATTACCAATATAGTTTAAAAAATAATATACTTTCTATTTACATGTTATTCTTACACATTTCCTATTTACATATTATAAATATATATGTATAAATAGAGCATTTTTATAAACACATTCGTATAAAAATTGTTCATGATACTCGTCATTTCATCATTTAAGATTTACGTGTATATATATAAATACATATAAATATATATAAATATTAAGAGTACCAATAAGTAATGTCGCATATCTCAAATTTAAAACAAATTATTATGTACTAAATATGACGTTACTTATTGATACTCCTAATCATACGAAACAAACAAGCTTTGATGATGTACAAATCATCATCAAATTTCTCCATTACTATACATAATTTTTAATGATATAACATTTAGAATATAAAAACCAAAATATGATATTAGATAACAACAAAAAATGAATGATAATAGGAAAGATTTATAAACAAAGAAAAACAAAATTCTTGTTCACAATTGACTGATAACGGTGGGATTTCATACTCATTGTTTTAACAATGTTCCTAAAGTATTACTACTTCGATCTTCCGATTATTCATAACTTTTCCTCCCCCCTTTGATGTTCATCTAAATAGATACACCTTAATTTTCAACAATTCAACAGTTAAATCAGTCTTCGTTCTCTCTCTATCATGAACGAAGCGATCTTCTTTCCTCGCATATAAAAACAGAAATGCAAGTTGTAATTTGTTTTTTTTTTCTCAAATATGTTAATACTTGAAGGATTCGGTAATACTCATTCAATGATAACCTCCGTCATGATCTTCGATTGATATTCGCCTAAGTGTTATAAATCTCGATGGAGAGATATTTTTTCTATCATTATTAAGAACTTTATTTCTATAAGCGGTTTTATCAAACTTGGTCTCAATATCACTTATCGACGGTAATACCACAGTATATTTTAATTCGTCAATATCATCATCCCTTGGTCGAAATCTCTTGTAATTATCTGGAACTGGACGACCATCCGGAAAAACGCGAGTTACCATTGGTCCAATTAAATATGGACCAACATGAATGTAATCATTCGTTGACACGCTTTCCTCTGTTATAGTATTTGTTTCGCTATCGTCGTTTCCTGTAAATATCACAAATTAGAGAATACATAGAATGTATGACTTTAATATTTTATATATTAACCAAAAAGTCACTTTACCGAACTCTTAAGAAATTATAAAATTAAAAAAATACTTTTTTAATAATAGTATAACTGAAAATTTATATCTTGAAATGAAAAATAAAATATTGTAGTTCTATTAATAAATTAATATTAATTTTTTCGGTAAAACGATTATGTGGAAATCCTAAATAATAATGTACTTATTGTTTCAAAGAAAACAAGAAAAAAAACAACAAATGAGAAAAATGTTAATATAATAAGAAGCAAAATAATTGATAGGTCAAAATATTAATACTCGTTTGACAAAAAAATGAAATTAACAGTAGCCTCCTCTCTCTTATGTATGGGGGGATGTAGGTTTCTATATAGAATATGGAGCACAGAGAAAATGTGAAAGCTACAGTGTACGTTTGAGGAGAGTTCTCTTTTCTACTTTCGAGAAAAGTGACCCCGTTTAATTCTTAAACAGCATCCAATAAATCTTTTGAATAAGATCATGAGACCATAAAAAAAAGTAATTAATGGTTCTTTCGTACCTATCAAAAGATCATTTGTAGGAAAGTAATTTCCTTTGATATCTTGACTTGTCCTAGACGAGAATCTATTTGTTCCTATTAAAGCTCGCCAAACTGTGAACAAATAAATATAAATCAGTATGAAATCAAGTTGATATTCAAAATGTTATATTATATATATATATATATATATGGACTATAATAAAATTATGTATAACATATATATGCTTACTTATTTCTCTAGCACTACGTTGATACGGATCCAATTTATCGAGAATATTGTCGTCTATTTCAGCAAGATTTCGTATACCGGTAATTAAGAAATTTTTATTGCAATCTGGTCTCGATGAATCGGCACAAAATTGTGTCACTTGCTGACTAAACAATTTATACAAACGGCTCATCTGCAATTTATAAAATTATCGATTATATAGAGATTACATAAATAAATAATAATTTTAATTTATAGAAATGATGAAGGAAAAGAAAATAAATGAAACAAAAAATAATGTGATTTTTTAAATAAATTTTCTAATTGTTAATGTGTTTTATACCACATTAGAGAATCTGATTTGTCCCCTTCGGTAATTCCGGAAATTAGGAGAAAGCGGGGATGAGTGTGACAATCCAATCGAATAGAAAATAATTAGCGCGGAAAGACAATGATAATGTTAGTATATGCATTATTGCTCTCTTACATTTACTTAACGTAAAAACCTACTGAAAATTTTAATATATACATATACATATATATATATTTAACGAAT
>NW_015148990.1:1166042-1197384 GCF_001465965.1 Polistes dominula | reverse complement strand
TATATATATATATATTACATTAATTATATTAATATCAAAAATAAAATATTAAATATAATATTAATATTAAATTAATATTATATTATAATCGTAAATATTATATATGCTAAAGTATATGCTATAGTAATATAATATATAGTATACATAATATAATATATGTATATGTTACATATTTAAATTATAATACTCTCTCTTTCTCCTTCTTTTAGCACTTGTGTGTAGCATTTATACAAATGTTCAATAGAGAATTAAACCTTGAAATTTGAAGAAAATACAAGGACAGTAAACTTTAAGATTTATGTTGATTATACAAGGCAATATATACACGTGTATACCTATACGTGTTATAATAGAAAGATATTTAGTACTAGGTCGAGTGTGTAAGCTTGAACTTCAACTGGAGAACGTTAATCACGTATTTACGTATCGTATACTATACTTGATAAAATAAAAAATATTTCAATTATTACTTATAAAATGTTATATTTTAAAGAAAGAAAAAAACAAAAGAATATTTCTCGATCAGGTTCTAAGTGAAAGTTTAAATGATTAATTCATTTAAATATTTACAAAATGTTTTTATTTTATCTAATAAAAAGTTATGTGTTCTGTTTAATATAATATAATCATAAAGTCTGATAAATATATATAATGATCTTGATTAAAGACGTTCATATATTTACATACATACTTCGAACATTATCTTACTCACCTTTTCTTTTCTTGAAAGGAATTCCCACATTGGTATTGCTGATCCAATGACTTGCATTGTCATAAAAGAAATGAGAAAAATGGTGGTAAAAATCATTTGAGTCTTCATCTTGTTTTTTTTTTTTTAATGTCTAATATAATATATATGAATGAGTGTATATATATATATGTGTATATCTCACTCGAGGATTAATACTTGAAAAAGTGAAAATTAATAAACCACAAAATTTATTATCTGTTTATTTATATATATATATATATATATATATATTTTGTTAAAACACTACACCACTTATATTTTAGTTAAACATAATGTGTTATAAAAGAAAGGAAAAGAACAAAAGAGAGCTGATTTTTAATCTGTACGAATATATATTTATGTATATATATATATATATATATATATATATACATATACATTCGTTCTCAGCAACTGATTGACACAGTACTACCTTCGAATCGTTCAAAACATTTCATTTTATGTTCCACCACAAGTTGTTGTTTCGCGGTACTCCCACTACCTTCTACTAGGATCCCTACCTTCTACTACACAACAGTGGCGCTACTAGCGGTTTCTCCCACTACATGTTGGCGCTAATCGTGTCGCTTCTCTAATGTATTATTTATATCCATATTATATATACAAATATTATTTGTATATATAAAAGACAAATGTTTATATACAAAGATATATATATGTGTGTGTGTGTGTCTTCATTTCTATCAAACAATTCCCCATTTGGTGAACATTTGTTTTAAATAAAGATATTTCGATTCATATACATGTATATTATTGATTGAAACAAAATATTTGACATTTTATATTTTTTACGATAGATATATAATTTATTATACATGTCATCAATGTCATTTGTAAAAACAGGCATAGAATGTAAATAAAGTATATGTTATTTTAATTATATGCAACAAACACCGACAAATACTCAGTTTCACTTTTGTGGATATGTATAAATATATATATTTATGATGTGACGTTATTTTTCGACAATTATAAATCATTAAACATATTAAGAAATAGAAAAAAAAATCTTTATTAATATATTTACGGATATGCCTTGAAAAGGAATTTAAATTGATAACTACTTTTACCTGTAATATTTCGACGTATGCATTTTAATAAGGCATGTGACTGTTTTGGAAAAAAAAGCAGACATCGTCATCGAACAGCAGACGTCAAAAAATTTTGGTTTCTCCCGTACCTTGAAATACCGGAGGTGCTTCCGTGAGAGCATCATATTTTTATGTCTCAGATTACTGTTCGATGACGTTATCACAAAACTATATCTATATATGTAATAAATACGTATATATGTGTATGTAGGTGTCATATAAATATCTTTCATTATTTTTTAAAATAATTTTTTTGTCCTAAGAATGACCTAATGCAATATAGTATTAAAATACAAAAAAATTTATAATTTCTCTTAATAATAATAATTTATATCTATCTAATTTTTATTTTATTAATATTTTAATATATATCAAATTTTACTTGGAATACAAGTAATAAAATATTTTTGAAAACTTACTACTGATCGAGTATACTATTTAATGTCATTTCGTTTTCGTTCAATATATACAATAATATATATATATTAATATATACGTACAGTATTTGTGATTTACAAAAAAAAGATATGTTAATATTATTACATAAGCAAGAAAATAATAAATCAATGTTATCAAGGCTATCAATATGCGAACAAATGTTAATATCGGTTCATAGTTCCTGGAGATATATCTGTCATCGGTTTCCAAATAAATGTGCATGACATACCTAAAGGCTTAGTAAATCTTTAATGGTGTCATAAATAAAACACGTGGTAATTTCACTACTGGCGCCAATACGACCGCTATCAGACGCCTATCCCTACCTTTCGTATATTTATCCGAAATCTGCATGCCGGTTTTGGTTTGAATAATAAATTGAATAGTAATGTGAGCCAATACATACGTATAACGGAATTTATTTTTTCTTTTTTCTATTTATTTTTTATTTATATGACATGTAAAATCTCTAATAAAATAATTTTATTTTATGTTATAATTTTTGGTTTGATCTAGAAATAATTATTAACAAAAAATGGATATTTCATAAAGAAAAGGGAAAAATCGTTTATCTGATTATTAATATCTAATAAAAAAAAAGATATAAATAAGTTTGTCTATTGAATTTAAAATTACAGATTTGTATATTAGGATCGTGTTTTTTTTTGTGAAAGTAGAGACTCGATGACATCAATCTCGAAGGTATGCGAGACGTAAACATTAAAAACGATTTAGATGTAATTTAATGATCTCGAAATTCCTACAAAATGTGTTTTCATTTTGAAAGATTTCGTTGTTGACGTCAGGGGAAATAACACTTTTGATTACCAATATCACATAAATTGATTGACGTTACAGTTGTATACGAATCGAGTAGATTTTGCGTTATAAAAAATTTTAATTAAAGAGAAAAACATTATTTGCATTTATAAATATATATATATATATATATACATATTTGTCTTGTATATATAAACCACTTATAGTCCATTCTCGAATAATGGTAATGGTCATGTATTCTCTCCTTCTATATGTATGTATATATACATACATAATCAGATAAATTACAGATATATAAAAATATATATTTATTATTGTGCATGCAAAAAAGCGAATATAACGATTATGTTTAAATTTAACAAACATAGTGTGTGATATAAGCAATGTTAAAAAATCACTTATATGTAGGCGTGATTATTCATTAATATTGAAATTAAAAAAATTCAGTAAAATATTTTGTTTTGACTTCATAGTTAAGGAAGACTGATAAAATTTTATTTATTTATATTTCATACTACTTTTTTCCGATGATTCGCTTTATCTGGTTTTACTCCATATTTGTGGATCTATTTCTATGTTTGCTAGGTTTTATCCGAACGTTTTTAGTGTGATTACCATTGCTGATATGACTATTAGCACTATTTTTACGTGTTGTTGTTTTCATATATTTTTTATTTCTATTGCTAATGGGGTGTTTTACTTACTAGTACTTTTTTCTTCTTTCTTTGTTTTTATGTTTATATCACTTAGGATATATATGTTATGAGGTATGAAGTTTGACTACTGCGTTGTTAGTTTTTATTGTCAAAGTATGTCAATATATTTTTGACTTAGTGTTGTGTAATTTTATTATGCTATTAACCCCAACTTCTTGTTTTTCTGGGCAATGTTATTCTTTTAATCACTGCTTTTAGGTGGTGCATTTTGTTTTTTTTAAGCATTATTTGCATTGTCCTATTAAATCCTTTATTGGCCATTTCTGTCCATTTAATTATGCCGAATGTGCTTATTTATTCTATGATTTTTATCAATCTATCTCTTTGGTTTCGGATTTTTCTGTATAATTTTGTCATGTACATTAGATAGTTTATTCTGTGTAGTGTTCTTATTCTTTTCTTTATTTCAAATTCATATTTCGTTTCACTTTATTATTATAATTATTATTATATAATTATTATTATTATTTATTATAATATTATTATATTTCTTTCAAATAAAATTATATATTTAACTGAACAATTTTGTCTTCTTTATGTTGTATGCATATTAACATCGACCATATGCATGATGGGATTGATGAGCTGAAATAATTATATATATTTACGGAAAAAATGTTTAGTAATAAATAATAAAAAAAAAAGAAAGATGTATTAAAAAAAAATTACCCTTATAAAACTCAGTAAGAAAATTTACTTCCGGTAGAAGTACATGAACCCTCTGTAAAATCGTAGCTTTAGGAGCCAAGGCAGCATTTACGTTCCAAATCTGAAAATATGTAACATTTAATATTATGATTTACGAAGTACAGATAAAAAGGCTAAAGAAGGCAAAGACAATAGAATAAGTTAAAATACCAAATTAAGCATAGAAGTATATAAAAGGATAGTTAGAGAAAAATTTTATAGAACAACTCAGGAAAATATAGAAAGGTGGAGGGATGCCAGAGGATTATAAAACAGAATTAATAACATCACTGTAAAAGAAAGGAGATATGACAAAGGTAGGCAACACTGAGGAATTATGTTATCAAATATAATTTGTTATGTTAGTGTTGCTATGTTAGCACAATTATTCAAAAGAAAATAAAAAATACACCTGTATCAAATCTTCCCTATCCCTGATAGAGACAGTAACACCGCAGACCTCATCACCTTCTGCCATGCATTCAGCAAACTGCTCTCCAATAGCCGCAAGTACTACTTCCTGCCATATTTTAGCCTAGAAAATATTGAAAAATTTAATATTAACAAATAAAACAGTTAAATATATGACGAAGAGTTCGATCTCTTACAGTGTCAAGCTTATGACATTTTAATCTCCATGTTCCGCCTTTTTGATTGATAGGTTCTTCCCATATAGGATATCTATCATCTCTCATCAGATGATAACTATATTTAACCTGTGAATACGATATCATCTAATGCTTCTTTATCTTAATAAAATCAAAATATCATTTCTTGTATTAAAATTTATTATCGTTATGACAAAAATATAATTGTTTCATATTACATTATTTTGACTTACTAGTATAAACAATGTAAGTCAAAATTTATTTACAACGTGTGTGTCAAAAAGATAATACCTGTATTTCAGCAGCATTTGGAATGTTATTGAAGACTGCCCAAAAGCTTTGTACAGTATTCACTGTATAAATCTTCTTTAAATTGGCTTTATATTCTTCGGCAGTTGTACCAGAAATAGCTCTGTTAATTTCATTAATTTTTTTTGTAACTTCTATCACACTTTTTTTAAATTTAATTTTATTGCGTTATCAATCAATGTTTTTAAGCCAAATATTATTTAATATAAACGATTTTTTTAAAAATTATGCAAATAATGAAAAAGACTTGTATTAAATAATTAGAAAAAATAAAAGTTAAAAAATATTTAGATGATAAGATTTATTAATTATATTAGAGCATAAATACTCTTTACAAATCCTATTCACTTGTTTTTCTAATTTAATTTTTTAGTTCTTAATCAGCTTGCTTCAAAAAATGTATATGATCTTATACGATTTTGAAAAATTCCGGCATAAATATTATTGTTAATCAAAATCCATAAGATCATTTGACGAATATACTGATTTAGCATGCAAATATTGTCACAATGATAATGTGTAATGATATAGAGCACTTTTCATCCAAAATTGCAGATTAAAAATTGTATATAATGTTGATTTAATATTCTATTTTTTTTATTATAAACATTTTTTTACGGCAGTATATAAATAAAAATAAGTAATCAACGATAAAACAACCAAGAGAGAGAGAGAGAGAGAGAGAGAGAGAGAGAGAAAGGAAAAGGAGAAAGTTTTAAAAAGAGAATTTTGGATGCATAAGTGCTATAGACACATAAATGGTACATGCGTATGAAAGTTAATTATTATTTTCTTACTTGTCCAACCAAAATGTCCAGGAAGATTGTAACGGTAATCCAGTAGTGTCATGTTCTTCTATCGCTTTAACGGTTTTACTAGAAAATACCGGTGATATCGACAAATCTGATTGGGAATTGTCATCTTTCGACTCACATTGTACCGCGGCCATCTTCGAAATGCAATGTGCAATTGTTTTTATTTCAGAAATCATATGACAATTCTCGTCACATCTGCAATTGGAAGAAAAAATAATAGAGAGATAAAGAGAAAGAAAGTGAGATATTAATTAAAAAAAACAGATTATATAATTAAATGAAAACAAAAAAAAAACAAATTTATGATCTATTTATATTTATAAAATATAGTTAGATCGATCTACTGCACCGACGTAAATGTGATAAACAATAACTATTTGTATAATTATTATGGATAAAAGTCTTAAAGCGACCTCTTGTTAATAACTTTCTAACCTAACTTAAACAAAATATAATATACATTATCAGTAAAATTAAACTTAAAAATAATAATAATAATTATTATTATTATATAATATATAATAATAAATATTAACTTATTTATATATTTTTTATATCTTTCATTTAATTATTATTTTTCAAAATAATTTTATTCTGGATATAACCTAAAATCTGATTAATTTAAAACATTTTTCCCCTTGTTTTTTTAACTATCCATATAAATTGTAATTTTTTTTTGAATATATAAAATATCTTCAATTATGTGCTATGGATATAGGCAAGGATAATTTTCTAATGGTTTATATTTAACACACATCATCAAACTTAAAAATGCGCAGTCATTATTGCACAGGAACATTGTAACAAAAGAAAAGTTTATACAATATATATACCCTCTATGCTATGCGATGATAAATAATGTGGTGATAGAGAGAGGTTTATGTATTTAGATATAGATATGGTTTTTTATTTGCATGATTGTCAAGTTGGATTGCTTATCTCATGATTGAAACAAAAGTATGAATTCTTTAATGTGTACGTATACGTGCGCATATGTATCAAATTCTTTAACTGTTATATTAAATTTTGAGATAGAAGTTGAATAGGTTAGGTTAAAAATGAAATAATTTTTGTTTGAATAGATTCTTTAAAACAATAAACTGGAAAGAATATTCTTATAGATCCAAATACAAAAATTCTTTTCAATAAACAAATATGTGGGTATTTGGTTATGGATCACTTATATGGAAAGTTGATTTTCCTTATGAAAAAAGAATCATCGGTTACATTAAGGGATATGTGAGACGATTTTATCAAAAAAGTACTGATCACAGAGGAACACCCGCTAAGGTGCGTTCAACAATAAAAATATAATTGTTTAGTAAAAAGTTCTTAAATCTATCTTCTTAATTTTTACTTTGAATTTTGAGTCATATAATATATACATATATAATTTTTAGCCTGGCCGTGTTGTTACCTTGCTTCCATCCGACAATCCAAATGATGAAGTATGGGGTCTTGCTTATAAAATATCTGGTGAAAATGTAGATAATGTTGTTGCACATTTAGACTTCAGAGAAAAAGGTGGCTATAAAAGAAATACTGTTCTCTTTTATCCTTATGCTAGTCTTAACGACGTTGACAAAAGTCTTTCTTCTACTTCCTTAGACAATATTGTAAATACAAATAATACAATTATAGAGCCAATTACAGATAAAGATCCGTTCTACCTGACAATCTATATAGGTAGCAAAGATAATCCTAATTATGTAGGCGCTGAAAATATAGAGACATTAGCAAATTGTATATTTAATGCACATGGTCCTAGCGGATCAAATAGAGAATATCTTTATAAATTAGCATCTGTTGTACGTACCTTAATTCCAAATGCTAACGATGAATATTTGTTTTTATTAGAAAAAGCTGTAAAAAAGTTAGAAAAAGATTCGGAGAAAAAAAACGAATAATATTAATATGCAGAAAACTTATTTATATACAATGTACAGAGTCTATTTAATTCTATAAGAAAAATTATTTAAAAAAAAATGATTTTTTATCAATTAAATTTTAACATTTTTCAAACTTTTTGCAAAATTAAAGAAATATTCTCTTCTATATTAATAAAAAAAAATTATTCGTATATAAAAAAAATATTTCATATATAAAACGTATTTAAAGTATAAAATTATTCATTTCATGATAAATACAATTTTGGAAAATATAAATTCAATCTAATATGAATACATTGTTTAATTTGTTTTCAATCCTATCTTTCCAATTCGTATTCCCGCGTTATATGTCAATGCATTACATGTGTAGGAGGTGAGCGTACTGGGAGAGGGAGGTCAAAGTAAGATATAGTATACTATGTATGGTGGTTGAGAGAGAAGAGGTAATATTACTAAGGAAGGAGTGAGTGAGAAAGAGAGTGCGTATAAGAGAAAAAAAAGATAGAAGCAATAAAGTCGATGGTCTCGTTTGCTTAGTTCCATTAATAGTACGAGTTGTATAAAATTTACTAGAATCTTTCCTCTTTCTAGAAAAGAGAACGGGGTGACCAATAGTGACAAATGTGAATACATCTTTTCACCGATTTCAATGTTTATTTCATATATATACATGAATAAATATATATATAATTATATTTGTGTAATCAAATTAAAAAAATAATTGAAATTTGTTTTAGTGTTATCGACCAATGGAAATAAAGTGTGAAATGAAATTTCTATAAAAATCGAACTTCGTTAAAAAACTTTATAATACGTGACGATCTCGAAGAGAGGACAAGACTTGAGCATGTAATATATATACTTGTATACTTACATATACATACAAAGAACATTTTCAACAGAGTATCGACTTTTTTCTTACAACGTATTGTTGTTTTTTCTCTGCTACTGTACATACATTTTTTCAAGAGGATACTCTACATACCATACAGTTATGGTTTGTATTCTACTACTTATTTACTTTTCGAATTATTGCGTCAGATTTGATTAATTTATTTTTGAAAAAAATAAAAGTAGAAGTATTTAAGTTGAATTATTTGATTTATTTCATAAATTTTTCTTTCAAATATATACAATTTCTGTTTATTTATATATACAAAATAATAGGGATATAGTCCTTTTCATATTGTGTGTAACGTATATTTATATATGTATATATTATATCTGTGCCAAGAAGATTTAAAAGATTGGATTACGAAAGTTTTGATTGAAAGTGTGTGTTGTGTGTGTAACGTCGTTGGGTCCACATATACACACAAATATATACTTCTATATAACATATACTGCGTACTGACAGTTCGTTTTGCTGTTGGTCATTGACGCTTTGAACTATATACTTCTGCTTTTGTCTTCTTCTTTCTAAAGAAGATTAGACGAACAAAATACTCTCTGTTTAGTTTCTCTTTTCAAGTAAGTGAATTTGTTTATGGATTTATTCAACGAGTATTTTAATTTACTTATTAATATTACTGATTATAGTGTATTTATTTAAATATAAAATAAGAACAGAGTAAAACAGTTAAAGTGATCTTTCAAAAATGATTTGAAAAATTTCGTAACACTTATAATTAGATATGTAGGTTTCTATATGTCAAAAGAAATAAATTTTTATTTTTGGTTGTTTTTAATTTTACTTTTTTTTTATTTGTTTTCTTAAAATTCTTTTTTCTAGATAATAACTAATCTAATTTTCTTTTTTTTTATCATCCGTATTTAAGCATAATAATTTTTTTTATCTATATTTTATACGAATATAGGTATCACACTTGCGTCATTTTGTGTTTATGTGTATATGCATGCGTGTTTGTGCGTGTAATTCAATAATTGTCTAAATTTGGTATCGTTTATATTATATGAAAAAAATATATAGAGATACAATTGGAAATTAATATATTTTTAAATTGATTTTTTTTTTTGAAAGAATTCTTTTTATTTTTATACAATAATTCATTAGACTCGTACAAGTAATGATCATTATGAAAAAAGAAAGAATATATATAGTGACTCACAAAAATATTCGGATACTACAGTATGACCAACTTTGTGGCTTCATATTTCCATTGTTTATAAAAACAATTACTCTGATTATGGTTTTTAGCAATAGGTCATTTATTAATTTTGATAAAAATATATAGTTTTTTTTTTGAAATTTATATATATATATATATATTGGATGATAAAATTTATTAAACAAAATAACATATTTTTGACTCATTGAATCATTTGGACAAAGTTCATTTAACTTATTTAATGTAAATTAAAATTCAGAAAATAATTTTAATACTTTGTGACATAATTATTTTTTTTAAATATAAAAAATAAAAAATATTGTATAGTTACATTTGCTTATTTATTTTAGAGTTTTTGTTTTGATTCAAAATTGGAGTTTTCTGAATTTCCTTATCTTATTTATCCCATACATTTTGAACGTGATTAAGCTCCGGTAATTATAGTTGGAAGTGAAGAATTTTGAGAAATTTATTTAATAAGAATTTTTGCGAGAAATGCATGCCTTATATTTAAGTTGTTTGCTTAATAGAAATTAAAGCTGTTATTAACTTCCATTTTTTCGACGTTTCCAAGTAAACTGTTTTTAAATATGTTTAAGTAAAGATTTTGATCCACAATGTTGTAAATGAGCACTAAGTTTCTAATTCCATATTATGAAATGTAGCCCTATAAAGTTATATGATTTGATATTTTTTCATGAATTATCGTATAAGAGCTCATATCTACGTGAGATTTGTCATGGTGTGTTTGCAGATATATTGCGTAAGAAAGTCAAGTATTTTATATTGCATTGAAAGATACCAAAAATGGATATCGAATCGTCCTTAACACAAAAAATAAAAAATAGTGATAAATACGTATTTTCATTAATTTAACAATAAGTTTTTAATACATACAAATAATTTTTTATGCGTTAATATTATTTTGTATGAAATTTTATTCAAAAATTTTTAATGATGTTCGTAATGTAACGTTAAAAAGGAACATATGTATATATGTATATAGTTCGTTAAAAAATTGGTAAAAAATAACGTGTCAAGTTTTTATTGCATATTTCGGTACGTAATGCGCTATTGCGACCTAATATTACGTACATGCAAAATAAAAAGTTTTCTTTCTTACGAATGAAATTTTAGTTCATGGTAGATAAGATATATTTAAAGAAAATATTATAAACATGTGATGTCGTTTGCTTCCTTTGTTTTCATTTCGTGAAACTTCTCGTTTCATTCCAGTTTTGATCAAGGTCTGTTTACGCCTGAAATGATCATACTTATAGATTCTCTTATAAGTGAATGTTGTGATAACCTTGAAATCATGATTACTTGCAAAGTTTCTTATTTTGTAGAATAAATATAACACATTATTCGTCACAAAGAGATTTTCTTTGAATCTTATTACGTACTGATAAATTAAAGAAGGATATCATGAGATACACTTAAATATTAAAGTACATCCTTTTCTATTTTATAATCAAATTCAAATTCTTAACAATATATGTACTCATATTATATATTTTTATTTTACAGATATAAGGCCAGCCAGTTGTGTCATTCTTATTGAGTGATTAGAATTTTTAGTTTTCAATCAATAACTTGTTGATTTGTATACTGAAATTCTACCGTTTCCATAGTAAGCGGTTTGATCACACAATATAAGAATGGACACATCAGGCTTTCCTGTACCAGATGCAATCCACCCACTACTTGAACAATTGCAAGAAGCATTGGTGCTGGAGGTTAAATATCAACCTGATCTTCAACTACTCACTACAACTCAAGTAAGTTATTAACATTTTATTTCTCTTAGATATCGCATATATTTATATAGGCAATAAATATAAAATACAATCAATGTATGCTACAGAATGATGAGATTACTATTGAAGCACGGGATGGATCTGCCCATGTATTAAGATGTTTGAAAGTATGGTATGATTTACCATCTGATGTATTTTTTCTTGCTATTAATTTGATGGATCGATTTTTAACTAAAATGAAAGCCAAACTGAAACATATGGCTTGCATCAGTGTATCAGCTTTTCATATCGCAGCAGTTCAAATGGCTCAATCTTTGGATGCTGATCATTTGGTATCTATTTCTCAGTGCAAGTGTACTGGTGGAGATCTTAAGCGTATGTCTGAAGTAATACGTAATAAATTAGAATGGGTACCTGATATACAACCAATTACATCATTAACTTTTCTACGTTTGTTCAATACAATGTTTTATACTGTTGCATTGCATTTGGGTATTGGTGATATATATACTAATGTTTTAATGGTAAATATTGCTAAAAATAATTGTTAATATATGTAATATTTTCAAAATTCTAAGTTATATGTATATGTATGTAATTTAGGAGTCTGAACTTTTTCTAAGATTAGAAATGATAGCTTGTAATGGAAATTGTGCAAGTTTAAGGCCATCGGAAGTAGCTTTGGTCTTATTCTGTACATATTTAAAAGCATCCATTACACGATTAGATGCTAATAAAGATGTTAATACTTCCGCAACATCTATGATTGCTGATCCTTCTACTATGAATTCATCTGTAACATCAGCACATCAAATGTTAAAATTGCTAGAATTTTCTACTGAACTACAAAAAATATGTAAGGTATGACACATATAATATATATAGATAACAATGTGATGATTATAAATTATGCAAAAAGTAAATATTAATATTATTTTATAAAAAAAAGATTTCAAGAGATAGCTATGTTTCTACTCATGAAGCTGTAAGTGCAGTTTTGAATAAATACAATGCCCAAGAACAAATGCCACATAGACAGAGACTCATATGGAAATTATCTTCACGTACAGCACGTCTTTTGCGTCCTACTGATAAATTTACATCTGTTTTACCTGTCATTGCTGAACACACTCCAGTTCCATCTCCAAGTAGAATAAGGTAAATTGTGACATTTTATTTAATTAAATAAGTTTTAAGTATATATAAATGATAAATATATAATAATAATATATAAGTGACCATACAAAAGATTCAGACTGCAATTTGCAATCAATTTGTGACCAATTTATGACCACTTTATGACTTGATATTAGGATTATTTATAAAGCAATCGACCTGACTATTTTTTTTTTAAATACACTTTAATTATATATTAATCTAGGTAAATATATTATTTCGTTTAGTAATTTTTATTATGTATAACTAAGATTTTTGTTATACTATTTTAGAAAAAATCGTAAGTTTTCTCGTCGTCATGGAAACAAGAGGCGTTAATATATTTCGCTTATAATAAAGGAATAATAAGCAAAGAAGATCTATCGTATCTGGACGAATGAGGATTTAAAATGGCATTTTCCAACACAATATTTAATAATAGACACTATATAGACCTTGTGTGTTTCTTGAAAATGCAAAATCATTCAATGTAAGTCAATATCTTATCATGTTATTTGAAAAGCATGACACATGTGTATAATTGTTCGTTTATTTTTATTTCTCTTATTTATTTTTGAATTTTTCTAAAGTCTATTTTCTAAATGAAAATACAAAATTTATGAATTAGGAAAATATGATGATTTTTTTATTTTTATTATATGAACCAATTATTTGTTATAAATATTATAAAATATTAGAAAAGGAATTAAATATATAATGAAAAACAAAAAAAAAAAACAGAAAAACAAAAGTCGATTTCCTCCTTCTCTATATAAAGTGAAATTTTATATAATATAATATATTTATATGTTGTTTATGTAACATATATATATATTTGACAGACATTTTAAAATTATATATTTATAGTATTATTATTCTATTAGAAAGGGAGAAAAAAAAGAAAAACGAAAAAAAAGAAATATGTTAAAATAAATAAGATAAATTTTGCACTTAACACAACATATATTACACACAAAAGAGTGCTCTTTGCAAAATAATGATACAATAAAAGATATTATTAAGTATTTGATAGATTTGCATCAATAATAATGATAAGAGATTATATCTTTTACTATCGTACTGTAAGTAGTTGTAAAAGATAAAAAAAAAAAAAAAAAGAAACAAAACAAAAATAAAAATTAAGAATGAAGAATGTAAAATACTTGATTGTGTTCTATCGAAATAGAGTATCTTTTTTTATATCAAAGAAAACAAAATTGAATACATCTGAAAATTGTCTGTACATAGAAGAATGATTTTGCTTGAAAGTTTTTATGATAAGAATATGTTTGAATTGGGATGATAAAAATACATATATATGTACAAATGCATGTGCATAATATAATTTTATAATTGATTTAATAACATAATCTTGAGTATTGAGAGCATTCACTTTTTATTCATTATATTTTATATATTTCAATAATTCTCTATTCATAATAAATAAATTCAAATCATTCATGTGTAGAAAAAAATTACACTTACATTAAAAAAGATTTTTATTATTAAATATCATGTTATGGAAAGATTTTATATAATATTTATATTGAATATTGTTGACTTTATTTCTTAATAATTTAAACTTATAAATTTGAAATTGCTAAAATATTATAATTTGTTAATCTTGGTCTTATATTTATAACTAAGGCTATCTATTTAACTTCTGATATATTTCTAATGAAAATTCTTTATCAATATTTATTACATGCTCTCTTTATCTTGTGTAAGTATACAAGAAAATAATTATGTATTACCAATTAAAAGCACAACTTTTGATACTCAATAATCACCCCTTTTATGAATAATATTTTTATAAGAATATATTTTCTGTTATTATCGAAATACGATATTCTTTTATATATAATACATGCATTTAGTTCCTTATAATAATTATTTTATCGAACAATTTTAATGCACAAATTTCTCTTGCATGTATTAAATACAAACTCATATATAAAGAATCATGAAATTACTACACGTATTATTTCTTAAGACGATTATTACATAACTATGAAATGTTTCATTAAATTAGAAATGAATATTTCTTAAAAAAATAATTAATACAATAGTATTTACAAAATTAAATATCACATATAATTTATATAAGTATTTACTAGGTTGAGTAAAAAGTCCGTTCGCATTGATGGTAACTTGTTGTTCTTGGTAATAAGTTGATCAAATCGAGAACAATACTTTTTTATCATACAATTCAACTTTAACTGTTTTTGATGGTTTTTGTTTTAATGTATACAATTGTTTCCTACGTTTTACATAATTAAAACATTTTATGTAATTTTCTTGTGAAAAAAATACTAACGAACTTTTTACTGAACCTAATAAATTATTTCTAATAACATTAATTTTATTATAAAAAAATGTTTCAGAATAAAAAAAGATTTAGTTGTCATAACATTAAGATAAAAATATTATTTAAGAATCATGTAAAATATATATAATTATAATATATTTTTGCTATTGAAAAAATATAATAATACCTGTAAACAATTATATTGGTTTCATTCATGAAATATGTTATATATAATAAGTAGCATAAATACTTTGTGATACTATTAGGAATAAAAAAAAAATAAAAAATTTTCATAATATAAGAGAAAATTTGTAAAAAAAATTATTTAGTATAGTATATCTATATATAAGATAAATATGTGAGTACACGTATTACATAAAGATAATTATTTTAATGTTGTATATACATACAATAAAAAATTAGACACATAGTTATACAAGATGTAAAATTACTTAGAATTATATTAATTCGAAGATAATCATGATATTAGGATTGCAAAATAAGAGTTATATCTCTCGAAAAATTAAAACGATAAAAATTAAACATAAAATTATGTAAACAATTATTATTTTTCTAATATATCAACTTTATTTACATAATAAATAAATTAATATTTATTATGTTTTTTTCCCAAAGTAATCGAGGGGAAAATATTATTAATTTTTAGTGTGTTATTATAAAGAAATGATATTTATGATATAAATACAGTTCTATGATAACACATATCATTATAAGTAACGTTAAAGTCAATAACAATTTTAATTTATATTTAATAATAAGTTATATGCTTATTGCTCCTATAAAAATTTTTATATCAAATAAACATATTTTATAAAAAAAGTTAAAAGGTTAAAAGGACTTTTTCGCCGATTTTTAACAATTTTAAAATTTCGCGGGCTTCAGTTCTCACTGACTTAAAAATTATTTGATTAGTAAGTACAAATATTTTGTATTTTAATTTTTAAAAATTATTTAAACTATTAGTTGCGCCCTTTAAGAATACACTATAAGAAGTTACTCATCCCCAAGATCATAATTACATTGAGAGTTTACTGTAATGCTAATATGTTTATAATATAAATATTGTTTACAAATATTTAATGCACTAGATGGCGTTTCGAACAATGTGGATAAATTTTCATATCTTTGTAGCGTGACTAGTTTAAGTTGTGTGGGAGAAATTATATATATATATATAGTTTAAATCTTTAAAATAAAAAAATATCTAAGACTCTATTTTTTTTATGGAAATTATTTATCTTTAACGATGTTACGATCGTGTTCTTTTCGTAAGCATATAGTGAAGAAATTCATTCGCTAATTCAGTTCTGCTATTGGTCAATGAAAAATATCCGTTTCGTTATTGGATGCAAATAAAAGAAGATATCTTTAATTCAGTAGTGAAAAAGATACGAGATTTGTTTTCAAATATTTGAAACACTTTTATTGAGACAGATTATATGACATCTTTTAGTTATTAACATCGTAGTCAAAATAAGATATATTTAACGTATTTTTGTGTGTGTGAATTGATCCCCTTTTTATACCGCATTAATATTAAAACATGTGTAAATAAGGTTAACTCATCAGAGATTACTTATATTTTGTGATGTCTATTTTAATCCTACTACTTCTCTGCAATAATAACACATGAATATACTACATATTTCAATAATATTATATTATAACATAGAATGTCTATTACAATTTTAAAATGTCTAGAAATTGGTTATATCAATTTCTCTAATGCTTAGTGAATACAATGAAAAGTAAAATGCCACAATTTCGGAGGAAAAAATCGGGGAAATCTTTTCCAGTGAAAGTTTCTACCTTGGATGCAGAATTGGAATTTAATTTAGAAGTTAGTGATTTATGATTAATTTTATATTAATATTTTCTTAAAATTTATTTTTTCTTTTCTAATGTTTCTTTCTATAAAATATTTTTTAATTTATCTTTACAGTGGAGATCTACAGGAAGAGATTTGTTTGATTTAGTGTGCCGTACTATTGGACTTAGGGAAACATGGTATTTTGGTCTTCAATACGAAGATTCTAAAGGATTTATATCTTGGTTGAAGTTAGATAAAAAAGGTAAACTTCATTGGGATTAACCCCTTGACATACAATGACGTCTCTGAAACGTCATTTATTTCATGTGTCATTGTAAACTTTGACGTCTACGAGATGTCAAGAATTATTTTTAGCTATTTCTGCTTTGAGAAGTATCACACTTTACAAAATTATTAAATTATTATTTTATAGTGTTAATTAATTATCAATCTTATTTTATATATTATCATTTTATTTTTATGTCAAGGGATTAAATTGCATTTGTAATTAGTAAATCGTAGTACTTGTTATAAAATATATGTTATTTACATTGTAGTACAAGATCAAGGCATTTCACAACAACCCACTACTCCTTTTATGTTTCTGGCTAAATTTTATCCCGAAGATGTGTCTGAAGAATTGGTACAAGAAGTTACACAACATTTATTCTTCCTTCAAGTGAAACAAGCTATTTTGTCGATGGATATTTATTGTCCTCCAGAAGCTTCTGTTTTACTTGCTTCGTATGCTGTACAGGCAAAGGTATTTTTAAAGATATAATATAAGTTTTCTTTTCTTCACGTATGGGTTAAAATTGATAATTTTTGCATACATAATTGAACTTATTTTTAAATTGATTTTTATCTTACATGATGATTTTTGGCAGATAAGTTTAATGTATACATAGGCGTACAAGTATATGTAGATATTGCTATGTTTTGATTATAATTATTACTGCACGGTTGTTAGTATGGGGACTATGATGAAGTTTCATACCGCCCAGGAATGCTGGCCAGTGAAGATCTGCTTCCACAAAGAGTCATAGATCAATATCAAATGACTGCTGAAATGTGGGAAGATAGAATTAAAATTTGGTATGCTGATCATCGTGGAATGTCTAGAGACGAGGCTGAAATGGAATACCTTAAAATTGCTCAAGATCTGGATATGTATGGTGTGAATTATTTTCCTATTAGTGTGAGTAAGATTAATCAAATTTTATCATTTCTAAATAATGCACAATTTGATTTAAAGTTTTAAGAATACATATTTGTATTTCAATTTTAGAACAAAAAGGAAACAAATTTGTGGCTTGGTGTAACAGCATTGGGACTAAATATCTATGAAAAGGAAAATAAGCTCGCTCCTAAAACTACATTTACGTGGTCTGAAATTCGACATATTAGCTTCGATGATAAGAAGTTTGTCATTAAACCAGTGGAAAAGACATCGCCAAACTTCGTGTTCTTCTCGCAGAAAGTTCGCATGAATAAACTGGTAAAAAAACAGTCAGATGTTGCCAGCTGGGTGAAGGGTTTGATAGCTTTAGGGTTGGACGAACATAATAGTGACGAAGGTGCTCACATATTATTTGTTAAGATCCTGGACCTGTGTATTGGCAACCATGATCTATTTATGCGAAGACGCAAGCCTGACTCCATGGAGGTACAGCAGATGAAGGCTCAAGCCAAAGAAGAGAAGTCACGGTAAATATATTTATCTTTTTCTTTCAAAATTTATTAGTTTAGTCATTTAGTTAAAGAAATCTAATGAAAGCTAATACAAATCAAAATTAAATTGATGATCGTTTTCTTTTTTTAATACTTACAATTGTTCTACATCATTCAGGTATGATATTATTTTTATATTTGAAGAAATTAATTAATTTATATTTTTACTAATTTTTATCAAAAAGTTTGAGACAGGTTTCATCCATCTACTTGGATGTGCTTTGGATTAGAAGACCTTAAAACAACGAAAGTATCTTCGTATGTTAGAATATACTTCTCTAAAAATGGTTCGGGGGTATTGAGAAAATTAGATGACTTATATACATATTATTTTATTGTATATATTTAAAAACATACAAAATGAATTTCAAAGAAAATTTTTAAAAGCTGATTCTAAATTACACAAATAATTTTTACTTACATCAGTAAAAAAAAAAAAAAAACAGATTTAATTAAAATACTTTTTAATTGTAGATAAGTAATATATTTATCACAATACAGTAAATATGTATATTCATCGATACTACATGCTATGATTTACTGAATGTTTCAGGTAATAGCTCTTCACAAAAGAATTTTTCATAATTCATTGAGGCTCCTGAGCACTCTCATATACATTATATAAATAAAATTTAGGACATACATGTTTTCAATACTGCCACAATGGAATTATTGGTAAATGTGGTTTGCATGCTATTATTTGTTATTTAATAAATTGACTTTTTGTATCAGTAATAATTTATAAATTATAAAAAATACATAAAAAATATAATATAAAAAACAAAATGAAAAATTTTACGAGTTCTTAGGAGCCTTGATGAGAATAGTAATTCAAATTCGTTAGTATTTAATTGATTACTAATCTTACTAGGAGACAGGTTGAAAGAAATAAGTTGGCAAGAGAAAAGCAGTTAAGGGAAGCTGCTGAAAGAGAAAAGGCTGCTATGGAACAACGCCTTTTACAGTATCAAGAAGAAATTCGTTTAGCGAATGAAGCTCTTGTAAGAATATTTATAATAATATATAGTTTGTAACGTATATATATATATAACATATATATATATATATATGTTACAATATATATATATTATTATAGAGAAGATCCGAAGAGACAGCAGATCTTTTAGCTGAGAAGAGTCGGGTTGCAGAAGAGGAAGCAATGCTCCTTAGTCAAAAAGCCTCAGAAGCTGAACAAGAAATAACACGAATTCGGTTAAACAATATGAAAGCTGAAGAAGAGAAGGTACATTTAGAACGAAAGACTAGGGAAGCGGAATTATTGACCGAAAGACTGGTACAAGAATCAGAGAGAAGAGCTGCAGAGGCAGAAAAATTGAAAGATGAATTGTTAAGAGCACGCATTGCTGAAAAAGAAGCTAAAGAAAAACTTTTAGAATTTCTTAGTAGAAATGCTTATACTGCTGCTATAACAGTAAGTAAAATCAAATTTAGATAAATATTATTGTTTAATCTTTATTATGTACAATATAGTAACATTTATTTTTCTTATAAATAGCCCGTTCCAAATCTGTTCCCTTCGACACAAGTATTTACATCAGATTTACAAGCGGATCTTCAAAATTTGCAATTAGATACTGAACCTTTACCATCCGATTTAACCTCGTATGATCTTATTGCTGATGGTGATGTAGATCAATTATCATTAGAGATAGAGAAAGAACGAGTTGACTATTGGGAGAAGAGTAAACATTTACAAGAACAGTTAAGAGAATTGCGATCTGAAATAGAAGTAATGAAAGTTGGTGAAAAACAGTGCGAATTTGATCAGTTACATGAGGAACAGATGAGACTTGGAGAAAATAAATATAGTACATTAAAAAAAGTTAAATCAGGTTCTACTAAAGCTAGAGTTGCTTTCTTTGAAGAATTATAATATAAAAGAATATAAAAGATCTGTGTTATACAAAATATAGGGATTAACGATTTTGAATGTTATTAAGAAAACATTCATTTTTGTTCTTATATTTGCATATTTCTATAGCTAAAAAAAAAAAACAATGAGAAAAGGCTATGTATATGTATTCATGTCATGCATTCATATCATTTTTCTAATGATCATTAAGCTACTGAAATTTGTGTTAACATATGCCGATTATCGGATTATATTTTTATGAATTTATTAATGACGAACTCTCTTAATAATAATTTTAAAGTTTTAAAACTTTTATCTTGGAAGATGAAAGAACAATATTATGTACTTTCTCTGATTTATATGTTTTTAAATGAAGTAGATACCTGTAGGTATTAAAATACAGGGATATCAATGAATACATATTATATATATGATAAATGCGTTTACATCTTAGTTTTTAAATATTTAATTTTTCTTTTAAATTAAATATAATCAAAATCTTCGGTAATAATTCCTTAGAAAATTTGAATCAATTGTATTTTTTGCTATATATATATATATATATATAAAATATAATATAATAAGATTATATATATATATATATATATATCCTTTTATTTATGGATTTTTCATATTACTACAATACATAGATTCAAAATATTACATACAATGTAAATTAAAGTATATATAGATTCATTCGAAAATTTTTAATTTGTGTAAATAAGAACTCTTCTTATTTTTTTATATAAAAATACATTGTCATGTCATTGTCACATCTCTGTGTATTTACACAGTGATACAGTGCTTTGTAGCAATAGAGTTTATACAGAGTGATACTATAAGATAAAAATTTTTGAAAAAATTCCAATAATTATTATACTTTGAAATAATTAGTTTATATTATTATTTTTTTTATTTTTTATTTCTTTAATATTTAAAGAAAAGTGCCTTATAATAATGCCTTAAAAATATATATGCGATAAAAAAAGAAATAATTATTAAAATTGATATCATGTGTGCTTATATATTTTGTTATTAAATGTGCATATTATATAATAATGTATTTATAGATATCATTAAATTTGTTTTAATGGCCATAGACTGCAAAATACGTTAAGTAAAAGAAATTAAACGTATTTAATTGTCAATGCAAATTAGAATTTGTTATATTAGAAATGACTCAACAATAATTCCTGCATATATTATATGTATTGAGCGTATGATGGAACGTTTGTATGGAAATGAATGTAAATGTGTGAATTTAGACACAAGTACTACTATAGTTTATTATTATTTTTTTAAATCTGGTTTTTTTAAAATAATCTAAATATTCTCTTTCTTTTTCATTCATTCTGACCAATTCATTCATATTTTTTCTAAATTTTGTAGTAGCTAGATTATTCCAGTTATGCTTTCATTATAGAATGTATACGTTATTAGTATAATTATAAAAAGATTTAAAAATTGATATCAGTATTCAATGTATTAAATATTAAACGATTTATTTTTACTTATACATTCATATATTTTTTAGACATCCTTTTTTATATAAACCATATGTTTAATGGCAAATGTATTATTATTTTTTTCTTTATATATATATATATATATATATTTAATTGAATATAAAAGAAGTGGAAGGCTTAATCTGATTAAATTCTTTCGATAATGTTGGCATCATATATAAACTTTCATTATCTTCAATATTTGGTACTCTAAAAAATAAATCACGCATCAGTGTTCCATCGCTAGTAGGTTCATCCAAATCACTTTTACTCTTAGTTTTTATTTCTTGAGAACGTTTAAGATTCGGTTCGATATTATATCTTCTAAAAATGATTTATATTGAATCATTATTAATTATTTTTTTGCATAAAAAAATTAGATTATATTAAATATAACATTAATATATATACCTAATGTCATATTTTGTTGTATACGAATGAAGATCATCAGTTGTTTGAGATGCTTTATCAACCATTTTATTTTTAAGAAAATTTTGAGCTAAATCTCTGGAATGCATTAATTTCTCTAATCTAAGAGATTCTTTCAATCTTTGAATTTTTGCAATAAGATTACTTTTCTCTATTTCTTTTTGACTAATAATCTCATGAATAATTATTTTCTCACATAAAAGATCTCTAACATTTTCAACTAAACTCATAAATTGTTTTTCTTGTGCCATCAATTGACACGTTAACAATTCAAGCGCTTGTATAATTTGAATTCTTAAACTTGTTCCTTTCGTTTTTGCTTCGGAAAGCTAAAAATGTAAAAGGAAATTGAAATAAGAATATATAACAAATAAGAGAGAAAATAAATTATATAAAATATATTCATTTTACTTTATATTCTAATTGTTTCTTTTCACAGTTGTGACGATTAAGAAATATTTGATATTCTTCTAGTAATGCTTTTTTTTCAGATTCACTCACAGCTAAATCAGATTTTACTTCGTGCATTTCACGAGTGCATCTATGTATAAATATATTATATATATATATGTATTAAATTTAGAATGTATAGTAAATGAGAATAATTATTTCTTACTTTGCCAAATGTTTGATTAATAATGATATTCGTTTCCTATCGACAGGACATAAATCTTGTATGTGTGAAAAATTATAAGTGCTTTCTTTATCATTATCATTATTACATTTTGAGCATGTTGTTTTTATCACTTTTATTTCTTCAATTTCTGTTAATATATATGTTATATTGATATAATAGTATAAAAATGCACATGTATACAAATTTTTTTTTTATTTACGTGCAATTTACCTTCTTCGCCACATCTCATATTGAACAAATTTTGTTGAATCTGCAAAACACGTTGATGGAATTTGGCGAGCCTATGTGTATGGATTTTTTCTCATTTTGTCTTCTATACTTCACAAGTCAATAACTTAAATCAATAACTCAACGAGAAGTCAAAATTCAATGGGAATAAATAATGATAATAATATGTAATAATAATTTAAAGGAAAAAACAAAAATATATCTGATACAAATAAATGCACTTATACATCAAAATATATGCACCTTTTAGACCATTTTACATAAGAAGTCATAAGATTATTTTTATCGTTCATTGTTTCATACATTCTCACATAAAGCAATACTTTTAATTATTTTGTAATATAATTAGAAAAATATCTTATTTATTTTTCACAATAAAAAATATTTGTCACATTTATGACGCATAAAAATAGAAAAAAAAAATCCAAAGTAAAATTGTATTTACTATTATGCAATTGTTTTAATATATTTGTTTTCATATTACATAGAAACTACTTTAATACAATTATTTTTGACAGATAGTTTTTATACATAAATATATAGTGAGTCACAGAAGTATTCGTACTTCCACATCGTTAATTTTAAACAATTAATATTTACTTGTAATGCAATGTTTCAAAATTTTTATAGAGAGAAATACATTTTAGGATTATGAAACATTTAATCATCAATATCAATTTTATTATAAAAGAATATTTTATTGTAAAAAAAAAGGTTAATTTTTACATAAATGATAACAAAATTAATTTCATCAGAATATGTCCCATCATTTCAAAAGTATTAAAAAATACAAAGAATATCATTTAATAAAAAATTAATGATATATTTTCATTATATCTCTTATGTAGATACGAATAGTCTTGTGAGATCAACTTTGTTATCATTTATGTACAATTTTATTTCTCTAGCATTAAAATGTTCTTTTATAATAAAACTTATATTAATTTGAAAGTTTAATAATCCTGTATTGGTTTCTAGATATAAGAATTTTAAAAGTGCATTATAATCAAATATCCATTATTTAAAATTAACAGTGGAGGTAATTACGAATAGTTCTGTAATTCAATATATATATACTTGTACCTTAACAACAAATACAACTGTTAATATAAATTTTCTTTTCTTTTTATTATTACTATTAATAATAATATGAGAATATGAGATTAATTCTAATATACAATTAATATTATCTCATTTGTATAAAAAATTAATATTCTAAGTGTTCAAGTAACTAATATCAAAAAGTTATTTACTGTATGTATATTTGATAATAATCTTTTTTATATATATCACAGTTATATACAGACCAATGTTTATTAATTAACGTGTGTATATTTATTATGGATATCAATTTCAGTTTTCTATAATTTAAGTAATAGGATTATTATTATTATTATTATTATTATGTTATATATACAGAGTGATGAAAAATATTATACCTGCTAAATGAACAAATAAATCTCTTAAAATAAATATTAGTAGCCTGAAAAATTGGTTAGTAACTTTACTTACAACTCTGTGTAATATATATATATGTATATATATCCATATGTATTCTTATATGCAAACCTTTTCGTTGTTTTAATCTAATCAACCGGTTGCATATTTTTAAATGCATAATACTATAAACAATATAAAGGAATTATTTTTAATACACTGTATAAAAGTTACTTTTTACCTTGATATTTGTGACTAATAATTATTTTATATGGTATACCAATAAAAATTAATTGTATATTTTCTTTTTCACACTCCATATACACAATACAATATATATATGTATATTTCTTTTTAAATTTAATTTTTATTAATATATATATCAAAATATATATATATAGATTCGTCTGTGTGTGTTTGCAATTTATTATATACTCAATATTTTTAATCATTTCTGCTCATTTGTAAATTTTTAATTATATATATGTAATATTTTGAGTATATAATAAGCTACTATAGAAAAGAAATGTCTTATAACCGTAAACAATATGTAAAACTATAAGAGTATGTTTATATGAAATGCAAAAGCATTTAAATAAATCTCAACAAATAAAATTAATGAAACTGATATAAAATGTATTATTTTTAATAAGAAATAATTTTAATGTTTCTTTTCCGTAATTTCATAACAAGAAATTATTTTCATTACTGTCGACCATTAGCAGCAGCATTTTGTTGCGCTTGGATAAATTCTGGATAATCTATATATCCATCCCTATTCATGTCATCTACAGCAAGAATTGGATCGATTAAATTGATCAATTCACTATCCTTAAATAATTTGTCTCCGCCACTCGGTGTTCCAGGTTCCTTATTACTTTGTTCTATATATACATATACCGGGTAAAGCATTTAAAATGGGCTACCTAAATAACTCGATTGTTATTGGTAATAGATAAAAATGTGCCAGACGAAACTTACTTTGATTAGAGAGTGATACAGTTCCATATTGTGTACATGTAACGTACTGTCATACGGTACGGTTTTATTTTTTATCCTTTAAGCAAAAATAAAAAAAGAACCATAATAAAAATAATGAATTAACTTTCATATATTATACCATCCTCGAAACCAAGTAAGTTTCGCCTGACACATTTCTTTTTATCACCATTAACAATCGAGTTATTCAGATGGCCTGTTTTAAATGACTCACCCGGTATAAAAAAATTATTTATTTATTAATACAACATATTGCTTATATAGTATCTAATTCATGTAGAAATATAATTTTTATATTTACCATGCCAATGAATGAGAGATTTTATTAACTCGCATCCATCTAATTTGTTGTTGTTGTCTGAATCATGCATTTTAAAATAATGAAACTGCAATTCTTGTTCCGTCATTTTACTTGTATCGATTGGAACTTCCATATGTTCTGCGATATGACTAAAAAAATATTACTTTTGAATACAAGTTAAATACAAGTTAAATAGCAAGTTATTAACAAATTCAACTAAATATCTTGTAAATGTTGATATTCAATTTATTTATAAAATTATTATGTTACTTACGCTTTTTCCTGAGCTATATTGGCAGCATTAAGTATTTGTTGAGGTTGTTGATGATTGTGATTGTACATTTGTTGCTGTACAGGGGCTTGAACAGGTACCTGTTGTTGTACAGGCACTTGATGAGCTGGTACATGTTGTACCGGTGCTTGATGAACATGTTGTACTGGAACTTGCTGATGTTATATCGATACAATAATTAAATTAAATAAAAGATTCAATTTTTTTAGAGCTGTTATATATTATATATATTAACCATATATTTTTATTATATATTAATTTACTGATTTACTTGTTGTGGTACTTGTTGTGGTACTTGTTGTGGTACTTGTTGTGGTACTTGTTGTGGCACTTGTTGGTGCATTTGTTGGTGCATTTGCTGATTGGGCTAGAAACAAAAATAAATAAATTCTATTAAAATAAAAAATATTTTATTACAAGAAACATAAGAAATGATGTTCCTTAATAATAAATACAATTTTAAAAGACAGGGAAACATTGAATCTCTTATTCCAAATATACCATATGTTTCTTAGGATAATAAGAATAAATGTATACCTGCTGAACTTGATAATGTTGAGGAGGTACACCTGGTGCAATCCTTTGACCTTGTCCAAATGTATTATCTACTCCAAAAAATCCAATAAGTAACCACAGAGTCCAATACATTTTGAAACACTGCTTTGAAAATAATCACTGTAACAAACCGGTAAATAAGAAACCTGTTCCTTTCAATCAGACAATAAATACTAACAATTTCTTTTGTTGATAATGAAAAACTTATTATTTTGAATAGTATACAAAAAAAAAAAAATAAAAAGTACCTTAATTATATTTAAAAAGGAAAGAAAAGATATGTAAATGAATATGTATTTATATATGCGACTTTCTCTTTCTTAACAAATCACTACTGTGTTCACTGTTTCAGGTTAAGTTGTACAAACAGCCATGCAGATCTGACGTGGACTTATATCATGATAGCGCTAGTACTGGCTGTGGCTGATAGTACTTACTACTTACTACTGACTGTTGGATAACCTGTCCTGAACTATAATGAGTAGTATATACATGTCTGCTGCTTCGAAATGTGAGTAATATAAGTTTCTAATTACGCGTTACATGGGGATCTATATATGTATACTACAATATTACATTGACAATGTTTAAAGTTTCCTGAGATTATTATAATATGCGTATGTATTAATGAATATTATGAATAAAAAAATGTGATTTTAAAGCTGACATTTATTAAATGTTGCAAAAAGCGAACTATGGACGTCGCGGAGGACGCCGAAGGATCTTTAGATCCCCGTATACAGGTGACTCATTGATATTAATTTTTATTATAACATTATTATTATTATATTTTTTATTTGTTTTTATATTTATTTATTCATGTATTATCATATTTTATTTATTTTATTTTCGTATATAGATAGTTGATGTATACGAAAATAAGGTTATGTACTTTTGACATTTGTAAGTAACGCCCGTACTACTTTGTTACCTGGTACAATGGCCTAGTTATCTATGCTTTTATGTTTTATTATGAATTTTTATTTTTATATATGATTAATAACATATAATTATACACTTTCTCTCTTTCTATGAATTTTAATGTAATATTATTTATTTTATATTATTATATAATTTTCATTAAATAATTTTATTGACAATAATGTTGTTATGATTTAAGATGATGGTGATGATATAAGTATTCTTTTTTTAGATCGAGTTGGAGAATTTAAACAATGCTACAGATGATATTAATAAACTTGAGACTGAATTAGATGTGAGTTAACGAGATAAGATATCAGTCTGATTATTTTTCTTTTTTACTATCTGTTATAATTATTAATATTTATATAAATGTGTATGTAGGAAGCACATACCGCATTTAGACAATTGCTTTCTGAATCGACAAGGCGATTGAAAGAAGTAGCAGACAAATTAGGAATAACATGTATTGAAAAAGCAAGATGTTATTATGAAGCTTTGGAAATAGCTCATTTAGCACAAGTCAGTCTTGATATATAAGTATAGATTTAATGTTTATAAAAAAGAGAGAGAGAGAGAGTAAAAGAGAATAAAATTTCTAATATTTATTTTATATTTTAATATTACATCTCTACTTAGGTGGAATGTCAAAAACAAGCTCAATTATTTCAAAGAGCTAGCGAAATACATGCAGCTGCTAAAGAAACTGTGGCTTTGGCCGAAACAAGGTTTACATCACATCAACACGAATGGAAGTTTGACCAAGCTTGGCAGGATATGTTGAATCATGCTACTATTAAAGTAAATAGTTTTTGTTATTTATTTCAGTATCTGTACAATAAGATAATAATAAACAAATAATATGTAGGTTATGGATGCAGAAAATCAAAAAGCAGAATGTGGTAGGGAACATCATAGGAAAGCAATGATATTTCAAGATGCAGAGCAAAAGTTATTTCAGTTGGAAGAGAAATATCGTCGTTATATCATTAAATCTAGGCCATACTTTGAAGTGAAAGCTCAGTGCGATCAGATGTTAACAACGCAAAAGGAAAGAGTGGAGTATTTGCAGAAAGCAATAAAAGATGCAAAAAATAATTATGCATCGAGTCTTCGTATTTTAGAAGACATTAGTAATCAAATACATCAACAAAGAAAAGATAATGGTATTATTGATACAAAAAGACTGCCTATAGTTGTAATATATGTTGTTTGCAAACATATATCTTGTTACTACTTTTATAGATATACTTGCTAATGGGCCGAGAGAACCAGGTGTAGGTGCAGAATTGATTAGTTCAGGAGATAATATGACATACAAAATGGATTTTGAAAATATAAATCATAAAAATATAACGTCTACTATAGATAATGAATATCGGAAAAATACTCACCATCAACGAGATAATGTTAGCATAAAAACTTTATTTTTTTTTTTAATAAAATTTTATTCAGTCTTATAGTATATATATTACATATCTAATTCTTTTAATTTCAGGATGATGTTAAGAATGCATCGTGTATCGGGCATCTTGGTCGAAGATCTGTAGATGGTAGCGAAGCTACATCTAATCAATGGGAATTAGAGTTACAAGCTAGTATGGAAAAATTAAATTGCTCTCCATTTAATATTAAAGATTCAGAGAATGATGAGAGAAAGTTAAGAGACATCTTTGATAAAAATATATGTGATATGCATTTAAGGGATAAGAACAATATGGTTGATTTTACAGATAATTTAAAAAGCGAAGAGTCTTCTGAATGTACAGTGAATTCATTAGAAAAATTATCTACAGATATAGAAATAAGTAAAAAATTCATGGGTGTACCATCAGTATCAAGTTCAACAAGTTTGCAATCATTATGTCATAATATTTTCAATTCAGTTCAAGCAAGATCAAAATATATTAACGACATTACTAAATCTTTATATAAGGAATCTAATACAAAAAAAAATTCTCCTATAGAAACAGTAAAAAGTTCAGAAAAAGTAGTAAATTTAAACACGTCTACTACGTATTTATCAAAAAGAATCTCAGAAATTGATTTAAATAATTCAAAATCTCAAACAAAAGCCATAAACAATTTACAAGACATTAAACATAATTACAGTATGCCAAAATTATATGATTGTACAGAATCTAATGTTATTGACAAGGTAATGACAAACGTTACAAGTCCTAGTTTAAACAATTTATCAACATCTACTTGTTATAGTGCCAATTCTTCACCAATAAAATCGGTTAATTTATTTTCATCGAAAAGTAAACGATTATCAAACAACGAGTTACATAGAATTCAATGTAAAACATCTTTCGAAAGATTAAGAAAAAAATCAGCTAGTATAAAAGAACTGCCACTATTATCTTTAGTCGGTATTTCAACAACGTCATTTCCAACGCGCAAAGAAAAAAGTAGCAGCATGAACGATTTAAATTCTAAATAAACGGAAGAAAGTGTAAGTTAATAATTCTAACTTCGGTCTATGTATATTTAGCTAGAATTATGTACGATAATTAATCTAACAAACGAACAAAAATAATTTCAAGTGATACTTTGACATTGTGATGAACTTTCGAAAATATTCACATAGGAAAAGAAAAGAAAAACAAAATAATAACAAAACAAAACAAAAAATAAATCTATAATATTCAAAAATATACATATAATTATAACATTATAAAAATAAATTAATGGAATTTAACATTCGAAGATGAATCTATTTGTTAATAAAAAAATATTTAGACCTGAAAAGGAAAAGAATGTTAGGTATAATTCAGTAACAGGGTTTAATGCGTGAGCTGCTTAATAAATATATAATTTAATATTATATACATATTATACACATGTAGATAAAATTACTTATAATTATAAGAATTGTTTGTATTTTTAGGCTCATAGGTATGATATGGAAGTAAGAAATATAAGTGTTTCACGATTATTTTTTTTTTATTGGATTTTTCTAAATTTTCGACGTTTTTTTTTTTATTTACTGTAAATCCTGAGCTTAAGGCTTGCGTCGCTATATATTTATTTGTATTGATATACAGAGTGTTTTACATATGTGTGTATAACTTTAGTGCTGGTTTCAATACGCTGAAATAAAAAAACAGATTTATAATGCGGGAATAAAGTCATGTGGGCATATGACTGTATAATTTTTTTTTCTTATTTTAATGTACTGAGACTACTGAAGTTATATTTTGGAACACCCTGCATATATATAT
>NW_015148990.1:1088807-1124568 GCF_001465965.1 Polistes dominula | reverse complement strand
CGACCGACGACGCCAGCCTTAGAGATGTCCTTTCTGTAAAATCTATAAATGTATCGAGACGAGGAATTCTTGACGCATATATCATGGAATTTAGTAAATATATATATATATTCCAGAGAACTAACTAACTATATATGCATTTAGAAGATGTAATATTGTGTGCAAGTATATGTGTGTTTATATGTGCGCTCAGGGGGAGGAAAAGGGAGGAAAGGGTGGTGTACGGTGATCAAAGGAGATTCCCTGATTTTTTTTTTTATTTATTTTGTCTTGTTTTTTTCTTCTTTTTTTTTGTCTGAGATAGATAGACGAAGATAAAGATGGTTAAAGGTGTGGCTGCTGATTGGAGACGATGATAATAATGCTGACTCGTTTAGATGCCGATGCTATTTATCGATCCCGATCTCTTTCGTACCGTTAACTTATCTCTTTCTCTCTCTCTCTTTCTCTATTTCATCCTTTTAATCTTATTCTTACGTATACATTCAACATATATCCCATAATACAAAGTTAATCATTTTATCTTACCAAAAATCTTATTATTCTATTGGGTTGGCAAGAAAGTAATTTCGGTAGTAAGTAAAAAATATATATATTATATATACATATATGTATTGAGGTATATATAATAGTATATATCAATATATATATAAAGATATATATTGATTTATAATATTATAAATATATTATATATAAATATATATAATATATATTATATAATAATATTTATATATTCATATTTATTAATATTTATAATATATATAATTAATATATATACAATAATATAAATAGTAATAAATATTAAATATACAATAATATAAGTATATATATATATATATATATATATATATATATATATATATAATATATTTAGGTTGGCAAGAAAGTAAGTTTAGTTTTCTTTCTTGCCAAACCAATATAGTTAAATGAAAATTGTTCTATTGTATATAATTAATTGTAAAAATAAAATCAATGAGATAAAATACAAAAAAATTTCAATTTTCTAAATAATAGTATATACAGCGATGACAAAAAATAAGAAAGTGTGCGATATGACCGTGACAAAGAAGAAATCGGATTTGGCAAGGTGCGCCGCCGACATGCATACATATACATACATACATATGTACATATGTGTGTGTATATATATATATATAGATACATATACATATACATTTATACATAGGTGACGCCTACGCGCCCCGTTCGGCGGACCACGCGGACGATAATATCGATTCTCGCTAAACTCGAAATGGATATGGAAGCCCGAAGAATGTTGGAATTTTCTAGCTTGGCGGCCTCGAGGAAACGCCGCTGTCACCGACGACGACGACGACGACCGACCAACAACGACACAACCACGATAATGATGATGACGATTCTCTTTCATCCTCACAAAGTCCTCAACTTTCTCTACTACACAACATATGTACTTACATATCGCAGTATTTTTTCTTTTCTAATCTATATCTTCTCTTTAGTCCACTAAAGAGACAAACACATACATACACACTCATAGTTATATATGTTATATCTAAAAATATTGTATATAAGCAATGTATTACTGTTGTTTTGTTAGAAAATGTTGATTTAATATTATTCTAAATTATTTAATAAATTATAATAACACACGAGATAATAATACAATTATAATTTAATACATAAAATAATAATACACAAAAAACTAGAAAAAGTAAGGTTATGTAGTATGTAAATTGAAATAATTGAATTGTAATACAGCTCCATCTATGTACTTATAGTACCTAAAGAGACCTAGATAACCTCTACATAATAAATCCTTAAATTTGCAATAAATACTATCCTATATCTTAAATTGAAAAAAAAATTATACAAAATAAACAAAAATTTCATTAAGATCGGTTCAGTAATTTCGAAATTCATTGAAAACCAACAATGTTGTTTTTTAATATAAAGATATATGTGTATGTTTATCTTTCATCGTAAAATAGTAAGATATGAGATGATACCAGAATTACGTGACATATATTGGGTTGTTCGGAAAGTAATTTCGTTTTATTTTTGTGAAAATGAAGACAATTTTCGTATCCTAACCTAAAACCTAGGCCTTTCAAGTGAATTTGATAAACTTAACCTCACACCGATTTCACGTGTTGTTATTTGTTATTTTGCATCAACTAATGTTTTTATAGTGTCAGAAAAAAAAATGAAATTACTTTCCGAATAACCCAATATCTTGGATTTAAATAATGGATAAATCTTTTATGGATTATTTCATGACAAATTTTATAGAAATATAATAATTATGATTAAATTAATCACTAATGTTATAGTAGTCATCTATATCAGTATTAATTTTTCTAATTAACATTTTCTATCATATTTTGGGAGTTGAAAAGTAAAATTTGAAGGAAAAACAATGTTCATTAAACTATAACCTTATTGGTGCGGGTACAAATAAACGCAAAAACGGTCCTTCTCTCTTTCTACTTGTTTAAGATATGTACATGCGTATATTGTGTATATACACGTTGGTATAATATTACAGAAGTCTAGAAGAGCTCTTTTCCTTTACTCCTTCTGGGTGTTCGTTGCTGTTTCTATGGTATAATACACCGGGTGACCCGATGCTTCGAACATGATGACTTACAGTCTTCCAACTAACTGTACAATGTATATATATATATATATATATATTACAAACATGTATTTATATATATACACATACGCATTTTCTTAGTGTTTCGAGCTAATTTCAAATACCACGAACGAGTATCACACGAAAATAGATTACAAAACAATTAGAAGAATTTCGATCATATTATCTATGTTACACGTATGCAAGTGAAAATTTTAACTGACTCATCTTAGGTATCCTTAAATGAGTCATTTAACGATAAATATCTGTCATAATAAATAACATTATCAAATGCTGTTAGTGCATCCAAGAATTTAATATGATATTTATTTTTCCCTTCCTTTAAAGTTCCCATACTTTTGAAACATGTGTGATTAATTTTAAATGTATTTGTAACTTTTAATATTTAATAAAAAAACTATTTAAAACTATTAAAAACTTTTAAACTATTAATATAAAATAATTTAACAATATAACCTCAATGATTTAAGAATTAAATTTATAATTTTATTTATATTATAAAGTTTCTTTACACGTGTACCTATGCACAATTTACATATTTACAAATTTTAATTCATATTTAACAATATATAATTTAAATTTTATAAATCAATATCACATTATGAAAAATTCACTTTCCTCCCATATCAAATTCTATTACATACATCCATAAAATTAATACTTAAATACGTTCAATGACATATATATATATATATATATATATAAAAAAAAAATTTAGCAATATCGAGGATTGACACCCGGTAGAACAGGAATGTTCGAAATTGAAGGTAAAAAAGAAAAAAAGAAAAAAAAAACTGGAGAAAGGGAATCGAGAGTAGGATCGAGAAAATGGAGGGACTTGAAGGATGGGAAGGGATGAAGGGATGGGAGGGCGTGAGGGAGCGCGTGGTTGGTCTCTTTGGACACAGAAAAAGAGTAAGAGAGAGAGAAAATCCAAGGGTGGCTTCGTTCTATGGGTGTACTCTATGAAACACCTGGCATTTTTCTCTCTTTCTCTTTCATTCTGTTAAGGGATTCAAGTCTCCTCCTCGTAGTACTTTCAGATCTTCGTCAATTATCCTAAACTGCATTGGCATGCCCTCTTTTTCCTCCCCTTCCCCGTACCATCACCAACCCCCTACTAGCCAAAACCCTCCACACTTCTCTTCTGTCGGCATCTTTGCACGTCAAACAGCTTGTTACAGGGTCTGGCACAAAACAGCTATATCCGTCTGCACACAACATTCTCTAGGCCATTAATTTGAGCGGTAGGTAGAATTGGTCTACAGGGAGTCCCTTTCCCCATCCCCATCCCCCCTCCTCTTGTATATCCCCCCTCTTTTTCTCCTTCTTCTGCTTCTTGATTTTACTTGTGCTTCTACTTTTGCTTTTGCTTTTGCTGCAGCTTCAGCTCTCTTCTGCTTATTCTGCTCTCTTTCGAGAGTGAATTGTCAGGGATTTCGTGCTCGAAATTCCGACAAATTCCAATTCCCATTTTAACACGTGAATAGATTATCCCCGGTGAGATTTAATCTTTATAAAATGTGAGAAATGTTTTCCTTTTCTGAGCAGAAGGAGACTAGGGGGTTACACACACACAGGGGAGGGGATGGAATTTTTTTTTCTCCCCTCTCAGTCAATGATATATTTGTCAAATATTTGAAATTTATTTGGGTGTTATTTATTTGCTGTTACAATATTTATATTTGTTCTTTTTTTTTTATTTATTTCATAGGAATTCAGCCCCCACCCCCACCCTATGTTAGAGTTTAGGAAGAGCTCGATTTTTCATGCAAAATTATTTTAAGTTTATTTGTATGAGAATTTTTTTCTACATATTATTAGTGTAAATTTGAAGAATCATTTAAAAATTTTTTTTATTGTTGTATTTTGTAAAACCAAGTAATACAGTAATCATTTCAAAGTACATGTAAAAGATATAGTGTTATACGGTGCATATGTTTATGGTTGTTTTGTTATTTTTTTTTTTATTATTAAAAGGACTATAAAATTAATAAAAATGAACATTTAAACTTCATTCCAATTCAGACGAAAATAAAATGTGTGCTTAACCCTTTTAAGGGTACATACGTATTAACGCCACCGCAGCAAAAATTTCGCTAATGCGCCAATAAAGAGCAATCTTGTTGTTTGCACAAAGCAACTGTCAGGGTTGCGTCAGGGTTGCGTCAGGGTTTCGTCAGGGTTTCGTCAGGGTTTCGTCAGGATTATGGCGACAGCTTCAGGTGAAAGAAAATAGAGACTGTTTTGAATCTATGTTAAATTCTATATCGAGCCATTTTCCACCGAAATCCGATTGACTACTTTTTATAAATACAATGTTTTGAATTTTGAAAGTGTTTTGATTTTAAATAAAGTTTTTTATTCTATGATTTGTCGCAACAATTTTGGGTGTAGATTGGCACATTAACGGAATTTTGCTGGGGTGGTATTAATACGTAAATACCCTTTTAAGTGCTAAATACTTTTAACTAAAATGTTTTGTAGAAATGGAATAATTTATTAATAATAAATTATATTTATTAATTAAAGTTTTTCTTTATGTAAATATAATTTAATTTTAATTAATTTAAACATTACATTGTATATATATATTTTATATTTATATTAACAAACATGTATATGTATCGACAGATTACTCTGGTAATTTTTACCAAACGCATACATGCGTCCATAGACCAATCTAAGGATTAATATTGTATGTACAATTTGTGCCAAGGTTATTCGAAAAGATTACAAGAAATCATGTTAAATGTAATGAATACAAGTTAAAAAAATGCTATTTCGAGATAAACACGTGACAAAAATTTTGTTTAACTTATTACGTGGTGATTAAATCCATTATATTCTTTCAAACTAATGAGAATTAACAAAAATCTTTTCCAAGTAATTATTCCACAAGATAAATACTTGAAATAAAAATAAAAAAAAATAAAAAACAAAAAAATCGATGTTTTAAGACCAACCTTTCAAACAAAAATTCTTTCTCAAATAATTAAAATAAAAAAAAAATAGAAATCATTGGACTGTATTCCTTGTAAGAATAAAAAGGGTGATTAATTATGTCAAGTGACATATAYATATATATCAAAGATAAAAGATTATCTTAAGGAAAATGAAATCTTCCTTTCAACATTTTACTCCTTAAATTATCTACTCGTGTCTTATGGTAATAATTCGTAATAATACACGATTATCCCCAATTAAATTCCAAGATAGGAACATGCAATGCAGTTATGTCTTCTGACGTATTTACATATGTATATACATATATATATATATATTTCTTGTGAATAGGTAATTCTTAGATACTTTCCATCGGTGTTATCTATGACTCAGAAAAATGAAGAAACATGAAAAAGTATACCACAGACGACACCGATAAGTTATTTCTCAATTTTTTTCCCATCCCCCCTACTCTTTCCCCCACCCCGTCTACCTTTTTCTTTTTCTTTACTACATGTTTTCATTGCGATCACGAGATCGACGAAGAATAAGAGAAGGAGGAAGGAGAAAATAACGATGATCTAACGTAAAAACGATCCTTTATGTATCTAATTGTAAGTATGTATAATAGATATATATATATATATATATATATGTTATTTTTTTTTCCCTATAGAACGTAAAATACGTGTGACGTCACGTACAGTTTAACGTTCCAAAAATAAATCTTCTTATAGATTATTAAAATTCATTTTCAAGTACGTATTATTATTAATATTATTTTCAATCATATTTTTATCATTAATATAATAAAAAAATAATAAAATCAAAATTTCATTAAATTGACTAACATAAAAAAACATTTCATCATTTCTATTACCCAACACCACCAATTAGGATATATTATATTCAAATATAATAGTATATATATTATAATAGTATATATATTAAGTGTGTGTAATAGTATATAATCATATATACCATATTAAATATATAGTATATATTATATTATTGAAAATATTAGTATATATTAATTTCAAATATAATTCATTAATTAGAAATAAATCATTAGATATGTAATAAAAAATATCTAAATAAATAGAAAATATCCGAATGATAAAATTGTTTAGAAAATATCGAAATATATTTATCTATTGACATTATTTACTAATTAATTTAAATTCCAAATTATACATAATTTCACAATTTTTATTGCGAGACGGACAAAAGTGATAGAGGGGAAAAAATTTGAAAATCATTGTGTACAAAACTAAAAATAAAAATAAAAAAAAATTCATTGCATTTAATTGGCAAAATATTGGTGTTAGTATCGTTTCTATCTTATTATTATTATTATTATAATTATTATTAGTTAGTTAGTTAGTAGTATAAAAATATGAGAAAGTATCGGAAACATCGTAACACTTCGAAGGTTTGTGAAAGAGTTAAAAAGAGAGAGAGAGAGAGAGAGAAGGTGAGAGAAAGAGAGAGAAAAAAAAGAGAAAGAGAAAGAGTCTTGATTTCCTCAAATTAATTCATAAGAGCGTCGTCGGCTGACGTCACTTCCTGGAAACGCGGCTGCGAGACGGGATACGCGTCTGCCAGACACACGAGGAGAACTCGTCTCGTAAGACTTTACTATTTCTCTCGGTTTTCTCTCTCTCTCTCTCTCTCTCTCTCTCTCTCTCTCTCTCTCTCTCTCACTTTTTCTCTTCCGACTGGCAGCTCACTTAGTATATACATATATACATATAACATATAAATAGAATTTGTACTTAAAAATTTGAAACAAGGGCACTGACATTCTATCTCTTTCTCTCTTTCATTCTCTTTCTCTGTCTGTCTGTCTGTCTGTCTCTCTCTCTCTCTTTCTCTTTCTCTTTCTAATCCACACATTTCAAGATACAAATTCATTTTCGTGATATCGACAAATTTACTATAATAAAATTTACCATTATATATATATACTAGATTATAGTATATATATATATATATATATATATATATTAGAAAGCTCCTGTCACGCGTTACTGTAGCTTTGTTATAAAATATTGATTTAATATAATTTTAAATTATTTAATAAATTAAAACAACTCCACAAAATAGTACCATAATTACAATAGAATACATGAAATAATAATACACAAAAAATTAGAAAAAGTAAGGTTATGTCGTATGTAAATTGAAATAATTGACTATAATAAAAAATTGTAATACAGTGCCATTTATTGAACGTCTTTTTAATATCATTTCAAACTATTTAGTGAATCATAACAATAGACGAAATAATAATACAATTATAATTGAATACATAAAATAATAATACACGAAAAATTAGAAAAAGTAAGGTTATGTCTTATATAAATTGAAATAATTAAATTGAAATAACACGCCATTTATTGAATACTTAAACAACCTATAGACCTAGATAAACTCCAAATAATTAAATCTTTCAATTAGCGATAAAAAATACAAAATAAACGCGATAAAAAACACCAGCTTATATTCTAAATTGAAAAAAATCACACAAAATAAAATAAAAATGTCATGAAGATCAGTTCAATAGTTTCGAAATTTATTGAAAACCAACAATGTGACACTAAAATTTTGTATATAAAGATACATAAAAATGTAGACAGGTGTTCTAAACAACGATGAGATATTTTTGGAAAAAAAAAAAATAATTATTGTAGATATTAAAATGACATTAAAAAAAAAAAAGAGGAAAGGATAAAAATAAAAAAAATATGCGAATAAAAAAATTAGCCTAAGCGTATGTGTCCTGTTTTATTCTGATATCTTCTTCCTCCTCCTTCTTCCTCCACCATTAAATTTGTTTTTATTATTTAATTCATTTTATTAATTATATTTTTTATTTGAATAAATACGTTTAATTCAGTATGCAGTATATAGAAGTATGTTAATGTGATATATAAGTATGTGGGTATCCTGTTTTACTGACGTATGTGTGTATCCCCCATTTGGAGGGCGTGTTTGTGTTTTTCAAGCATCACTATGGATGCATTTGTGTGCGTACGCATTTAACTTCGTTTGAAATCGTTCTTTTAGCATCATCGTTTAGAAATAAGAGGTGTTCGATTAGTATACAAAGAGCTAAAGGTTTCTTTTGTCAAATAAAAACGTTTGTGAGAAATGTCTGATCACCTACTTAAAACTCTTCAATCTTTTCCCAAGAGATTAAGGATTACAAGGGTCTAAGGATCTAGACTGAAGAAAAATATTAAATGTTTGCTTTCGGCTACAGCTTTTTTTTCTTTTTTCAATTAGAATTTAACATCATTTCCCAGATATATATATGATGATGATATATATAAATGAAATAATATATACATACTGGGAATTTGATTCATTGAACTTTGTTGGTAGTCAAGGAGAGACAGCGTCTCTACCACTTGAGCTATTCAGGAGAACTACCGTATAAATAATATATATTTTATAATTATTATATATTACCATATATAATGATATTTTTATATAAATGTCGATGAGAAATAGTTAAAGTCGGTGTGTCGTTCATTAACCTCACGTCTCTTTCATCGTTCACAGAAAAATGAACTCTCTTCTTCTAATGAAAAATATGCAAAAGAGGTTCTAGGATTAAAGGGAGAGAAAGCTTTATTAAGCATTATAGATTCTAAGCTACGAGCTTTTTCCGTGCACTTGATTTATTATTAACGAACGCGATAAACTGCACGCTCGAATGCGCTAGTCCTTCCTTCCCTCACATACCGCCTTCTATGTACTACCCAACCCCCGCTCCCCATCCCCACCCTTACACCAACATAACGTTAGAATCTTCCGCAGTGTGTTTTAGGTATACGGTGAAAGAGGTTTCGCCAAAGAATTTCGATCCGTGAAAGGAAATAATATGCAAGTGGGTTAAATTTAACATTTTACCAACTATCCTTCGCTTTATTCTGCAAAAGAAATTCTTATCTGTAGGATGGGAAGGGAGTAAGGGCTTATTAACCACTATACTTATTTTTTTGTTTTATTATATACATATATAGATTGACATAATTGAATGTCAACACATACCAAATGTGTCGGTAAATATTTTGGATATAGACCAAGTGACCATATGAATCTCGACATTCTCCAATTTCGGTCTTTCACGATTATACATATATATATGTATGTATATGTGAGTCGTTTATTTTGAAAGTAATTTAAGTCCATTTGTCAGTTGTTTGTTGGTAACTGTAGTGACATGTACCACCTGGAGTTAGCTGTCGTAAAAAACATTTTGAGGAAAAAAAAAAAGAAAATGAACTTAGGTCAGTTTCAAAATAAAACGACTCATATATACATATATATATGTATATATATATATATATATATATACACGTATGCGTATTGATTAACCTATTCGAGACCACGACTTTATTCGAACACGGTTCAAGGAGCCATTTCTTTTTGTTCTCTTTCATTATATTGCCAATTTTACAATGGCAAATTTTATTTTTCTAGACTTTAAAGATACTATTTATACAAAAAGAAAAAAGTATTCGATGAATACTTTACTTAAAATAACTGATAATAGCTAAGTACATGATTGCACACACGGTGTACAAAAACTTCAACTAATATGAAAAAATAATTAAAAATATATAAATAAATAAATAATAATAATAATAATAATAATAATAATAATAATAATAATGAAAAAAGACTTATTTAAAATAGATATTAAAGATTAGAATATTATAATACAACAATAATTTATTAGATAATACAATTTTTGGAAATATGTAAAAAAAATTTAAAGACATATATATATGTTAAATATATATATTAATATACATAATAAATAAATTATATTAAATATATCAAATTTCCAATTTTTAATTAACATTGAAAACGATAAATGATTTTTATTTGAATTTTCGTATATAAAGAAAATTATTATAGGAAATCGAGAACACTGTGGAATGCAATGAAATCTAATTGAAAAAAAAAAAAAACCATTTTAATCTTCATGTTAATCGAAAAATAATAATAAAAAAATTCAACAAATTCGAGAGAGAGAGGGAAAGGATGGGGTTATGTAACAGAGGCTTTATGGTTGGCAAAAAAAAACAAAACAATAAAGAAACACACAACAAACCAGGTACTATACACAACTGTCTAGATTTTCATAAATGACTGACATGATAGTGCCGCAGTGGTTGGAACGGAAATGTTGCGGCAGAAAGTTGATCATAGCTTTGGAAGAGCAACATCCGTGTGGCAGAGTTTCGATTGAACATTGCTTTATGCTAAACATACACACACACAACCTATTCATATATGAATCGTCGACGAAATTTTTAATTTTGTAATATATATGTATGTATGTGTATGTGATATTAAAAACACATAAAACAGTGAGAACATCCGATTTTTTTTTATATCAAACAATTGGTCATTCTTTGTTTGTGCTGTTATTTAAATTATTTTTTAATGTCAGAATTAGTTAAATACGAATTAATGTAAAAAGTGATGTAAACTACATTTTTTTTTTTAAATATGATATATCTATGAATATAATTGGTGTATTAAACAATGTCGATTTAATATTTTATTAGATGAAAATTTTCAACTTAACTATAATATTTGACAGAAACGTTAAAACAAATGAATTTTAATTTAAATAATTCAAAATATTGGTAAAGTATATTAGATTGTACGATGTACATTAAATGACCGTTTATTAATTTAAATAAATGTAGATATTATATATTACAATATAATTCAAATAATACATATATATATATATATATATATATATATATATATATATGTTATTATATGTTTAATTTAGAATTATTTTTATTGATTTTTGTTTATATGATATCCCGAAGATTATTAATGAAAATAATATATGATAAATCAAAATTATATTATTATATTCTTCATATTTACAATATGCATTTTTTTTTTATTAATTAATAATCATTAAGCTATATTTAACACTCTAATGTATTCTAATAATATTTCGAATTGCTTTAAGGTTACAGTGATAACTTTAAATATCAAATTTCCATATAAAATAAAATTGTATTTGAAGTATATTATTATTAAATAAAAACGTAATTTGTGTATTATTTTTACTTTAATAAATATTAAACTGATTATGATATTAAAAAACATTTAAATAACAATAAAAAGAAAGAATAACCAATCATTAAATATGGTACATTATTTTGTTATTTAATTAACTTGTTATAAATAAAACCTTCAAGTTATATAAACTCGTTTTAAATATGTAATAATGTGTATAAAAAATTTAATATTTATATTATAAATTTTCTATATATATATATCCTACTTTTTAAACAAAAATCTAATAAGCCTAATAATGTATAATAACGAAATTGGAACTCACTGTAAAAACATATGTATACAATAAAGAAGAGTACATATATGTATTTATGAAAATGGTTGAAAAATTCAATGAAAATAAATTAGTGTAAACCACTAATAACCAATAATAGGATCAAAAGATTTCTACAATAAGATAAAGATAATTTTACGGTTTAAAGATAATCAAAATGAATAGAATAAAGTAAACGTGTAAAATTCGATGACAAATAGCGAAATTGGTCTAAACTAGCGTAGCAAAGAAAGATATTAGGTTAGAAATAAATTTTACGGAAATTTCGTAAACAGGATCGGGTTTCTAGAATCTATTCGATTGGGACATAAGCAGGTAGATAGGCAGTTTAAAGGTGGTCTAGACAAACTATATATATATATAAGGAAAAAATAAGCTTGTATATATTCGGACAGAAAGTCTACCGATAAATACCCACACCTCTATTCGCTCTATTTGAGATCCAGAACGATAATAGAAAAGAAATAGAGAATGAAAGAGACGAACGAAAAGGGAAGAAAAGAAAATGAGAGAAAGAAAGAAAGAGAAAGAGAGAGAGAGAGAGAGACAACTATTTCTTTTCATGCTGTTTTTGAATGCCTATTATTATTTCTTTTTGTGAATCACCGAAGGAATTTCAAATTTTAACATTCGACTTCATTCATAAAAGTAATAAAAGAGTTTACGTATAAATAATAAAAGAAAAACGAAATATATATATATATATAAAGTTTATATATATTAAGGATATATTTAAAGTTCATAGATATTTGTCTCATTTAATAAAGATTGATTACTATTTCCCTAGATAAAATTATATAATAAATTTGTTTCTAAACGAGTTATACACACAAACATTTTTAAATAATTTTTAAAATAAGTAACAATCTTTGGATTGTTAAATAATAAGCCTTAAGTATTAACAGAAAAAAAAAAATAGTAATTGATTTGAAATAAATGACTTGAGAACTTTTGGTCTACCTTGTAGATAGTAGTCGATAATAATGAGTTTAGAAGCTACACAAGAGGTCACGTAAAGGTTAGAGTGCAACTTTCTTATCCACTTTTCTCACCCACCCTTTAACCCATTCTAGAATTAAAAAAAGAAAGGGTGGTGAAGGAAAAGAGAATTTTGTTAGAGATAAAATGAGATTTATATGTGCAAAGGATTTAAATTCTCTATAATTATATTATTCGGTATGTCATACTAAATATTGTATAGTATAATTATACTACGAATAATACGTTGTATATAGTTATTATTATTATATTTATTATATTATTAATAATTACATACAATAATTAATAATATAATTATTGTATATATTATAATTATAATATATTATATTATTATATTATATAGTATATTATAATATATATTGTGTACAGTATATTATAATATATTTTATAACACACAATATAGTATTGTTTAATTTGTAATTAATTAATTAATAAATTATTATATTATAGTTCTGAATGATATCAGTGTGACTTAAAAATCATGAAAAATGTAACGATTATTAGAATAAAAAAAAAATAGGAACTATTTGGTTCTTATTCTGGTATGCATGGTATACAATGGTATCTTCCCATTGGTATATATGGACCATGGTATAGTTATATACATATGTATAATAAATATATAACAAAGTTTGCATGCATCGTGAAGTGATTCGCTTCCACGACTCGCTAAATTTTCTTTTCTCTATCTTTTTTTCTCTTTTTCTCTTTTCTTTCTCTCTTTCTCTCTCTCTCTCTCTCTTTCTGTTTCTTTTCTTTCTCTTTATAATCATGGGTTAATTAAGGAAGATCTTACGTACTTAGAATCCATGTGCCATTTGGTAAATAGGACGGGAAAGCGTTAACGTTACTATCAAAATGAAAAAAGACGATCTTATCGATCGTTAAATTTTTCTCTTGCAAATTAACATGAAAATTGTAACACGTTTACATTGATTTATAATAATAAAAAAAAAAAAAAAAAAAAAAAAAAAAAAAAAAAAAAAAAAACTGTATAAAGAATTATGATCAGATAAATGAGTATATTATATACTTATTGATGATCCAATTATAATACAATAATTTGTTAGAGATAAATCTAGGAACAATATTGAGAATTGTAAAAACTTCAACTGATATGAAAAAATAATTGCAAATAAATAAATAAATAAATAAAAATAAAATAATAATGAAAAAATTAATAGTAATAATGAAAAAAAAACACGTTTAGAATAGATATTAAGGATTGGAATATTATATATAAAAATTTATCAGTGAAAATTTATTTATTTTTTAAATATAAAATATATATATATATATATATGTTAATATATTATATAAATATGTTATATAAATTTAATATATTTAATATTAATATTGTTATATATTAATATTAATATTGTTAATATACATATTAACAATGGAAAAAATTTCAAAAGAAAAAAAAATAATGATGCAATATGTTTATAGTATTTCTACGACCGACTGGATTTTCTTATTTTTAATTTTCCTTATAAGACAATACGTAAGCATAATATGCTTATATACTCAACAATTAATTTTTAAATGATTCAAGGATACTTTGATGAAAAAACCGAGAAAATATTTCCGATCTAATCGACAACGATAAGCGCGGTTTTATAATGCTTGATAAATTAATACACACACACACACACACGATTTTAATATAATTGTTTTATGGTTTAGTTAATTATTTAACGAATTTACCAATTTCACATTTTAATTGTAACATATATTATAAATAATTTAATTTTAATAATTTTTTTTTTCTATTCGTACATAGTGGGGTGTTCATTTATCGGGAAACGTTTGTGTCACTGTACTCCTGTCGATAGTCTTTTGTGTTATCTCGATACTCAAAGTTTCGATATTATTGATGTATTGATAATCTTGATGTCAAAATTTAATTAACATTTCGTCTTTAGGAGATTGATTAAAATTCACAGAATAATTTATTCTAATTGCAAGAATCGATTGACCAATCGATAAACCAATTATAATCGAAATCAAACTCGAAATTTCGTGTTTTTTTTTTTTTTTTTCAAAAATCTTTTGCTTTCCTAGTAAACTTTCTCTATTTTACAATAAGATAGTAGGAAAAATGTTCTCACCGGTTCGAAAGTTGCACGAAAATAAATTTTGTCCGAATATCTGTACGGTTTGGTGATTCGCAAAAGAGTCCGCAGAACGATTGCTATTTCCGTTGAGGAAAGAGGGAAGAAAAAAAGCTCACGATCCTTTTGCTTCTAAAGATAAATGCTCTGGGAGAGAAAGAGAAAGAGAAAGAGATAGAAAGCACGAACGAACGAATGAAAGAAAGAAAGAAAGAAAGAAGAAAGAAAGAAAGAAAGAAAGAAAGAAGAAAGAAAGAAAGAAAGAAAGAAATAAAGAGATAGAAAGGAAAGTTTTAAACTCCCTTGAAAAAAATTAGATTAGGCCATGTATCGCGATCGATTCCGAGTTGCACCGAACGATAACGAACACACAGTACTATAAGGAAGAATGAAAGAATGAAAGAATGAAAGAAAGAGAGAGAAAGATAGAAAGAAAGTTTCCCTAACCTAATTTCTCAATCGTCGAACGTAAATCTTTACAAAAAAGAAAACCTTCCCTGTCGTAAATTTTATTCCCCTTTTTTTTTTTTTTCCACAAAAAATCTCTCACGAATTTCATTTTTCTTATGTGAATTTAAAGAGAAAATAAATAGAAAAAAAGATAATAACGGAGATTATAATCGATTAAATTGAAGAATATTGAGGAACACGTTATTTTAATATCCTTTAGAATAATTTATCTAATAACGAGTTATATAATAGTATATACATGTGTATATACAAAACCTTGAATGTAATACATCCTATATACGTTTATTACATATGCTAGGTGTTTAGTTTATTCAGTAAGACTATATTACGTACTTTCTTACGTAAATAAATATATATATATGACAAAGTAATAATAAACAAATATGAAAAAGAAAAAATAATAATCGACAGAGATTTGTAAAACGTTACAAACCAAACGAATGTTCAATGAAAGAACACACAAGAAAATATCTACTACCTAATAAATGAAATTCGAAGTTTACGAAAGTTTGGACCACTCTGAAATGATTCAGAACATATTACACATATGTGTGTTATCTCACATTTTCTATTAATTTTTTATTGAAGTGATACGAATGAGAACGTTGAAAGGAAAAGTAAGTCAACTTGCTAGTTGAATTTCGTCGTGTGTAAAAGAAGTTCACATCTTCTTTGGCAGCAAGCAAACCAATATTACGATTCGAAAGAATCCAGACGCCTTTTCGTATCTTTACAAGAAAGACTGAGAGAAAAAAAAAAGAAAAAAAAAAAAAGAAAGAAAAAACAAGAGGGAAAGAAAAAGAGAAAGGGGGAAAAGAAGAAGACGGATAGAAAGAGAGAATGAGAAAGAAAAAGAGAGAAACAGAGACGGAGGGAGTCGGGGACGCAGGCAGACAGAGACAGAGACAGTGAAATAGAAAGAGGAAAAAAATGAGAAATAGAGAAATAGAGAGGATAGAGACATCCCGGAATTCAAGTGGCTTCACACTCGGAAAGAAGGAGATCCTCTGGGATGCACACGCGCGAGAAGAAGCTTCCGCGAGACGACGAGCCGCGCGTCTTTTTTTCTTGCACCTCTTTTTCTGTCTACGTTTCTCGTCGTCGTCGTCGTCGTCTTCGTCTTCGTCTTCGTCGTCTTCTTCTTCTCCTTCATAGCGCGCCGTCCGTTTTTGGTCGAGCCGAATGGGCACAACGACGACGACAACGACAACGACTATGAAGAAGACGAAGACGAAGCGTCCACCGTCTCGTCAAACATTTTCTCTCTTTCTCTTTCTTTCATATACATATATACAAAGAAAGAGAGAGAGAGAGAGAGGGAGAAACAATAGTTTCAAACATATATTTTTTTTCATTCGAATGACTAAAATCGAACTACGGTAACTTGCGATCAATGGGAGCTACACCTACTACTTTTTTTATATGTAGTGGATGAAGGATAGTATTGGTAATAAGCAATGAGCAAATAAGTTTCATTCGGAAGGTATTATATACGAAGAATTCAATATAATTGATAACTTTTGTAAAGAAAGAGAGAAATAATTTAAACGTATCATTGATCTAAATTGTGGCTCTTCTTTGATTAAAGAATATAATTAATACCAATTTGAAACTAAAAAGTCAAAGTTAATCTTGCAATATGTAACATACCTACAATCATGCATGCATAAAAACCATGATGATGTATGTGTAAATAGTGAGGTTAGATTAACTAATTTTTTGTATCCTTTCATAAAAAAAAAGAAAACATAAAATTCTAAATGTATAAAAGAGATATGTACATACTTTATGTACATAAAATATGTAAAAAGTTAGGTTAAATTAATAAATTTTCTTTTTCTTTTAGTCGGAGAAAAAAAATGGTTTTAGAATCTAACAAAATGATGAATATACATATATTGCATATATTATATACATAATATATGTATATATATGTATTATAATGTAATGTAATATGTATATATATTATATTATATATATAAAACATAAAATAAAACACATAAATATAATAAAATATAAGTAATATGAGTGAGTGAGGGAGATAATACACATATACATACATACTCTTTCGTACGTTTCCGTCGTCGCGCTCGCGCGTTACGTCGAGTACGGATATTTCGAAGGGTGCGCTAACCTGAAAGTCTGGCGAGGAATCGAAGCATGCCAACGGCGGAAGACAGGCAATGGGCCGCGGTTCCAGCAACCAGAACTCTACCGGCGATCGGCATTCGTGTCTCCTTCCTTCCTTCCTTTCCTTTCTTTCTTTTTTCTTCTTTCGTTCTTCTTCCTTCAGTTTTCCTTTTCCTTTTCCTCTTCGTCTTCTTCTTCGTGTGTTGTATTTGCCGCCTCACGCAAGCGCGCGTGCACACACTCGTATAATAAGATAGAAGAAAAGAGATAGAATATATTCGTCAACGTTGAAAACGAAGAGGGAGATATCTACCATACGTATACTTGAATGTAAACGTAAACGTAAACGTAAACGTAAACGTAAACGTAAATGTAAACCTAAACGTAAACGTAAACGTGAGTGAATCAGTAAGAGACAGACGGATTAAGCCGGCTCTAACCTAACCTTTATCCTCTCTCTCTCTCTCTCTATTTCTATTTCTTTCTCTTTTCCACTTGGAGCCGCAAAGCCGAGAAAAAAGGGACGAGGAGACACACACGAGCGTATACACACCGGAAGAAAGAAGCAGGATTCTTCCGTATCAAATATACATATACATATACATATATATATATATATATGGATTAAGAGAGAAAGAAGAAACTATCGTCGTATTTCGTTATTGGTGATGTGTGATGTTGTTGTGTTGTTACTGTTACTGCTGCTGCTGCTGCTGCTGCTAGTCGTAGTTGCACTCACGCACGATATCTTTTTATCTCCCACTCTTATTTCTTTTTTTTTTCAATTTCTTTTTATTGTCAATAATAGGAATTTTACATTTACGATGACTTTTCTCTCATGTCACACTCCGTGCTGGTATATTAATGTTGGCACTTATTATTCTTATCCTTCTTCGACTTCTCCCTTGTTTCCTCTCTTTGACTATTATGATATTGGGTTTGAGAGAAGCAGAAGAGACACTCCCAGCACTATCGGAGGGCACGGACCAACGAGGGCTCTCGTTCGCGCGTTGTACGTGAGTGCGCGCGTGCCGTCTCTCTTTCTCTCCCCCCACCACTATCTTTCTCCTTCTCTTTCTCCTTCTGTCTCTCCCCCTCTCTTACACTCTCTATCTCTCTCTTTCTAGCAAATGCGTGGAGCTGCTGTTACTGTACTGTTACTACTGTTAGTGGTGGTGGTGTTACTGTTGATATCAGTGTGTTGTTACTGTACTGTTACTACTATTACTACTTCTACTCCTCCCTGCTGTATTGCTGTTGTTTAACACACGCGTGATCGATGATGAGACGAAAAAATGATCGATCTTAAATCGGTGTTAGTTTCTCCCTATCTCTATCTCTCTCTTTCGTTTTTCTTTTTTTTCTTTTAAGAGATAGATAGATAGATAAGAAAAACAAAGAAACAGAAAGATCACGATCAAAGTTTTAATCTCTTACTTTCGTGAAGTGAAATAGCAAGTAGAATTATAAGTACAGCGTTGAATGAAATGAGAGAGAAGAAGAAGAAGAAGAGTCTCTCGTCGTTTGATGAAGAACGCGTATTTCACCATGGGAAATGAAGAGAGAAAGAAACGACACTCGAACGTCACTACGGGCGCTCCTTCTTCCTTCTCTAGGAATCGTCTTATTTCTTTCAATGCTTTTCTAATTGTTACAATTTTTATTTCCCCTTTTTTGTTTTTTTTTGTCAAATGAAGGGTCAAATAAAAAGAAATGTAATTTTTTTTTTTTTAAGAGACGACAATGCACATGAAGAAAGCAGGTATTAACTTTCCCGACATAACACTAGAAAATACAGCACGCGCACTCTTTTATCTTTTCTTTTTTTCTCTTCAAAGAAGAGAGACAAGTTTATATATATATATGATACGTATGCGTCTCTTCTTTCTGTCGTTCTCGTTCGTTAACTTTGTTCGTTTCTAACTCGTTCCTCTGGTTCTCCTTTCTCCGTATCACAGGAGAAAAGGTTACATATACGTACAGAGGATATAGAGATAGATGGGCTACTATATAATCTTACAACAGTAGTAAGGAGGAAAAAAAGAAAGAAACAAATGAAAAGAATCTTTAAATTCGATTAATTTTTCGTTGGTCACGCTGTTAAATCTCAATAACAGAAACGTGGATGTAGTAAAAAATTATCTTTAATGTTGAAGATATTATTCGTAACTGACAAATACATTGCCGTCGTCATCATCATCGTGACATCTGGGGGAGGGGGGTTTCTTCTCTATATTCTTCTTGATTACGTATTTTGTTCTTTTTTTCTCTATTTCTCTCTCTCTCTCTCTATCTATCTCTCTAAATATATATATATATATATATATATATATATATATANATATATATATATATATATATATATATATATATATATACATATATATATATACTTATCTTTGTCGAATAAGTTCTGTTTCTTGTATTATGATCGCGACGGGCCCTTCGCGGGCCCTTCTTTTATGGGACGGAACTTTAAACGTGACTACGACAGCTCTACCACCCGACGTAAACTAAACGACCCAGTCGACGATCGGTCGAACGACTACGCTGTCGAACGACTTACTGCGAGTTACGGCGTAACACAGCGCCACCTGCGGCGTTGCCACATATCATTCTCTTCTCTTCTCTTATTCGCGATCACCGCCGCCGCCACTGCCGCCGATGCCGCCGTCGTATTACCGTGAGAGAGATGGCCAATGGAGGGGCGTAAGGAAAGGGTGGGGAGGGGCAGAAGGGAGGGTTCGCGAATCGCGCTACTCGTCACACCACACACTGTCCGCTCACACACGAGCGTTGACGGTGGTCGACGGTCATCGACGTATTCTTCTCTTTCTATCCACTATAAGTCTCCTACAAGTTCCTACGATCGATTCTTTTCCCTTCGATATCGAATAACCTTACACACTTATTTTCTCTCTCTTTCTGACTCTTTCTCTTCTTACCTTCTTATTTTTCTTTTTTTACCGATCACTTTTGCTTCCCTTAAAAACCATACAAAGTTCTTTCACGAGGGTTACTAGAAAATAAGAAAGAGAGACGAATAGAGAAAGAGAAAGAAAACAGTTTTACATTGCCAATTTAAAAAAATCATTTATATAATAAAATATTAATACTTATTTATCTGATACGAAATATATTGTGATGTTTTATTCTTTATTTTTTTTGAATTCTGTCACACAACCATTTATCCTTTCTATCTTTCCAAAGTACTGCATTCGATGTTTGTCTTGTCGATTGAAATGGTCTCTATAAAGGTGCATACACATTCAGATATACGAAAAAAAATACATAGATTAATTCGTCTTATATTATTTCACCCCCCCACCATTTTTCTCGAAACAACACATGAATGTTCAGAAAATTAATAAAAACAATATTATATAATGTTTCTTACTTTTTTAAATTTTTATTCAATAGAATTGAATATTACGAAAAAAATTAATATAAAATACTTTTATTAAGTAAATAATTTGAAAATTTCGAATTGGATAATAACGGTCAGGGGTACCAATGTAAATGTGTCCGCATCTGGTAAGGACTGCCCCCTCCCTTTATCATGAAACTCATTCACTCTTTCGCTCCTTCTCTCCTCGTCTCCCTCCTACTCACTCCCCATCAAGGTGAGTCTTGCTCTCGTCCAATCATTCTTTCCCTCTCTTTCTCGCTTTCTCACTCTTTCTGCCTCTTTTTTTATTTCTGTCTTTCTCGCGCTTTTTCCCGTTCCATCGAATGAATGGTCCGATTTACAGAGGGCAACTTCGCGCACCGGAAGTACCCGAGAACTCACGGAAATTCACGAGAGTTCAGAATTGCCACGTTAAACGAATCTAATGTATTCTTTTTCCTCTTCCTCTCTATTTTCTTTTCCTTTTTGTTCTAGAAAATGTCTCGTTCTTGTATCTAATTTCTATCATCTTTGTCATATTCAAATTAATTAGATTTCTTTTTATTTTATCTTTCTTTCTCTTTTCCTTCGCTCTCTCCCTCTCTCTTTAATGTTAGAGATTTTTACTTTCTTTAGAAATAAAAAATGGTGGATGAGATCGAGCCGTGAAAAAGCACACACTGTTGTGTGTGAGAGTTCTGCTAAAGAACTAAGAGCGTTACGGAAAAGCGAGTCGCGTCGTTTTGACCCCGTAACGAATGCGAGTCTAGAATATGTTCGCGTGTCTCTCTCTCTCTCTCTCTCTCTCTCTTTCTCTTTCCATATATATTCATATATATGTATATTATTTATATATATGTATGTATAATAAATATATATATATGTATGTAAGTATGTAGGAACGGTGCCATTTTTTCCGCGACTTTTCGTGCGTGAAATTGTATACTTTATCTCACACACGCTCTCCGCTATTTTTTCATTTCTCAAGGAACGATCTTGTTCACATATTTTTTTTTCATTCTATCTTTCCTCTCCTCTCTTCTTTTCTATTTTTTTTTTCTTATTATTTTATTTCGTATGTATATCTGTTCCTATGGTTTTTTTTTCGTTCAACTACCTCACATCGCAGTGTGTGCATGGACTCGCTGTAACGGTAGTTGAATAGTTTAATGAGACTCTCGTGTATATATAAAATAAGCTATATATATATATATTTAATACATTGATTTGCATGGGACTTAATAGGTTTCTAGTGGAATTTTCTCTTTTTTTTTTTCTTTCTTTTTTTTTTTTTAGCCTTGCAACATTGCAATTTATCTACATATTGTTACATCACGTGTAGCAAACGACAACAAAACTTTATTTCTACTAATTGTATAAACAACTGTGAAAATCGGTATCCATATATTAATTGCGATTACTACAAATTTTTTCCCATATACGTATGCGTGTTCAATGTATTTAAATTGGTTTCTTCTTAAACGTACCTCTTTCTATTTGTTGTTTTGAACGTCACCATATTGAAATATGGCTGCTAATCAAATTGAACGATTCAGTTATGATCGTAAAAGAAAGGTCATTATTTACGAACTAGTAGTAGTGGAAACGGATACAAAATTTCTTAATGTTTTCTTTTTTTTTCTTTCTCAATATTTTACCCTTAAACCGTCCCCCCAAAAATGTAAAACCAAATAAAAGAAAAAAAAAGGAATTAGAGCAGTATTTTAAGAATCAGTGACTTAAAAATCGGTGTGCAGCAGAGCGTCTGTTGTCCGTTGCGTTGGAAACAAATTATGCAAGAGAAATATACAAAGTACGAACAAATACACGCACATCACACACCGGTTTTTCGGTAAAGTAAAATGATCGGTTAAAAAAGAAAGAAAAAAAGAAGATAAAAAGGCAGAAATCGTTATAAACAAAACCAGTTCACTCACATCAAAATGATTCGAATATTTAATGGGGGGTTTTTTTTTTTCAAAGTTTTGGTGTAACTTTGAGGAAAGTTTTGTGGAGAGGGAGGAAGAAATGAGGAGGGTTGGCGTAAGCAGAACAAATTAACAAAAGTTATTGAAAACATGATCGTTTCATCTCTTCTTAAATAAATCAATTAAATGATATCTTGTTATTAGTTTTTCTGATATTTTTTTTTTCATTTCGCATTTGTGTCGTATTTGTGATAATAAAGTTTATCCACACCGAAACAACGAAATATTATTATATTTATAATTTATAAAAAAGAAATAACATTTGAAATAGTGCTTGTGAATGAATAAAAGTTTAACATTTATTAGTTTTACATTCGTAAAATAAACAGAGAGAGAAATGTACGAAGTAAATGTTAGTATACATAATAATGGCCATGTAAAAATTAGTGCGATTTTATATTTTATTTTAATTAAAAAAGAAAAATAACAGAAGGAAGAGTTTAATTTTTGTGAGATCAATTCGAATAGATTAAATTACATTTTTTCGTATCTAGGCATAAACGCGCATGCGTATAAAGTATCGCCATCTTGCATCTTAAATGTTACTAGCAGTGACATCTATAAGAATTTTATGATAAACATTTAATTCCGGATATGAACTAGAACGTAAGAGAATGTATCGACGGAAAAATATGGAGATTTTTATAAATATTTTTTTTTTTTAGATAAATATTATCATTTCGTAGAAATATTTTTACAATAATTATCGAGATTAAAAATTCTAAATGGGCAATTTAATCGACGTAGAAATTTTTCTTTCTTTTTTTCATTTATAGGGGAAAGGAATAAAAAGATAAAAGAAAGAAAGAAAAACAAATGTAGTGGACGGTATGAATTTGTGGGTAACCATCGAAGCAGTACGTTTCACCTGTTGTACGGGGTTGTGTCAAAGCCGTATTTATATTTTTGAAGGCCCTATATATAACCCTTTTTTCTTAATCTATTGAAAGTAAAAAAATTGACATTTTCTTTGTAACTCATTGAAATAAAATAAAAACAATACAACATTATGTATACTGCATATACATACACATATTCGTAATTAACACTAGATATACCACCATTTTCAGTATACCTATTTCTACCACACTAGTCAAAATGACTGGTGTATAAAAAAATATGCTTTTTGAGGCTTGCAGTCTTTACTTACTCTGAAAAAATAACAAAAAATGTTTAACAATAATAATTTTAATAGACAAATGGATTTATAGACATTTTTAAATAACAAAACGCTTAATTATTTACAGAACTCAAATGTTACATGAAGTAGAAATTTTGAATTAAAATGGCCCGACTAGTCAAAATGACTGGTCTGGTATATCGAGTGTTAAAAGAAAGTATATGAATAAATGTACCTACAATTAAATAAAAAATTAAAAAAATATTAATAAATAAATAAATCTATTTTTCTGGATTTGATTTAAGCGAATATATTAACCTATATTTTTTTATATTATTATTCGTAAGGTTTTTATGTTGAAAATGAAACCCCATGCTTGCATCTAAGTACAGTCATGGTATTGAAACATCTGTAATATAATTTCAATCTGTTTGTAATATCATTGATGGAAATCTCGGATCACTGATCGAATATTTTTTCAAGCATGAAAATTAATCAAGCTTATCCCATGAGTATAAATTTATAACGTAATCATGAAGAAGAACGATAAATTTTTAAGGTGATATTTTTGTTTGTTTTATCGATTCATCCCTGTTTCTGGTAAATATAGAATCAAATTGTTTGTTGATCTAAAAAAAAACATCAATATATTTTATAAATAAATGCATATACTTTATTTTTTTTAATATTTCTTACTTATAGATGTATGTAATTAATTTATCTTCATATAAAAATATTTGATTTTGTTTAATAAATTGTAATATTTAATATCATTAATAGTAACTTTTAGTAACTTACAGTTTAGTAACTTTTGGCTAAAATTCAAAGTTATAGTTTGTCTGTATGTATGCATAAATAAAATATTGTGTATAAAATAAATTTTAAAATATTTAATATCATTTAATAACTTTTGATTAAAATTCAAAGTTATGGTTCACGTGTGTAAAAATGATAGTATGTACATATAAATAAAATATTGTATATATAAAATTATAAGTATATAATGTTATAAAATTGACGAGTAACACATTAAATAAAAAATAACGAAAGTATATATATGCATTTCTTAATATGTGTGTGAGTGTACTCGTGTGTGCAAATACATTTATATATTTCGACTATTGTATGATCTTTAACGATAACGTATCTACACTTATTTGTGTGTTACTTTTACGGTTATACAATATCGATTAGAAAATTAGAGTTTTCAACGAGTGATTTACAAGCTTTTCTGTAATGTTACACAAATGTGTTGTCATACTGAATAAGTTTGTATATTAGAAACAGAGTTAGGGGTGAAAGGGTGGTTTCAGGGGAGAAAGCTCAGTAATCAATAACATTCGAATCGATTGTTTCTTCAAATGTCACGAGTAATTTCTAATATTTAAAGATTATTAATTATTCAGACAGTCTGAATTTTTTTACAATAATTTATTTGATCTGATTGTTATTAACTACACACAGTGAATGCGTGCATAGAAAGAAGTAATCAATGTAGCTTGTTTATCTTTTCTATAGATCATACAAATATTTATTTCATCATTTTGGTATGAAATTTAATAATATATATTTAAAAAAGAAAAGAAAATATATAAAACATTATTTTAATTCTTTATAAATTGTTGTTTCTTGCAGAAAGTTTTTAACTAATTTTTGTATCATTACACGTTTCTTAGTAATTTACAAATCTATAATTTTTCCGCCATTTTGATGGACATTTGATAAAGAACAAATCTTTCTTTATCCCTAATAAAGAAAGGTCAATACAAAATATATAAAATAAAAAAATAAAAATAAATTCGAAAACATATTTATTCTTAAAATAAAAAATACTAATATTAAATTATTTAAATAAAAAAAAATTAACGCGTTAGACGTTATTTCCCTTTGTCTTTTTTTTTTTTCTCTAAATGGTAATGGAAATTATGGACGTTCTAGATAAAAAAAAAAAGAAAAAAAGAAATAAAATCTTCTAATGGAAAAAAAATATAACGAGATATACATATATACATATAAACCTACATAGATAAAAAAGAAAAGGATCGATCATCGGACATTCAGGTTGGTAATCCTCGTGAGACATAAATCGATATCGTAGGTTAACACAGGAAGAAGGTTTTGTATGAAAGCATCATAGTGATGGAATAGTAGTCACGTTAGGATATATCGGCTTGCGTGTAGCGTGTTTTCAATTTCATTTTAGGCAGATTTTTTATATAAATATACAAAAACGAGTCGTGTTTTTCTTTTTGTACTGTCAGAATTCTATTCCGTACATTCATAAAAGAAAAAAAAAAAGAAAAAATAGAGGAACAATAGAGAAGAAGTTAATGATTCGATAAATAGCTAATTTAATATTTATGAACTGACATCGTCGTCAAACTCGTGGGCGCAGGCGTAGCCATTTTGAATGTTCCCCTTACGAAGAAGAATCAGCACTTTATATATAGTGTACTTTCGACATTAGAAGTATTAGTAGTCATTGAAAGTTCAATACATTGTTGTTCGAGATTAGAAGAATGATTACTTACATTTTATTATTTGGATTTTTATTTTTATTACCAACCAAATCTCAAACTCCGATGAGTTTGCGTAAGTAATATATATATATATATTTGTGTGTGTGTATTATGTGCGTTTGTGCGCGCGCGTATTTGCGAATCATTTGAAAAAATTCGCGGTGTTTTTTTTTTTTTGTATAGATAAATATTTATGTTAAATATAATTTTCTAAATTGCTTAGGGATATTTGAGACTGATCGTTTAAAAAAATAAGGAATCAAATTAGACGATTTTTTTTTTTTTTAATCGGTATTTATCTCTCGATAAATTCTCTTTTTGTTTGGTTCTTTTTTTAATCGAACGATAATGTTTTTCAGTTGTCGTTATAGAAAACGAAGATAGTGCAATTTTGAGTGTATTAAATGACGCAGTTTCGAGTGCTGAGAAGGATTTTGGTAATGATATTATATCAGTACATTTGTCCAAGGTCGAAGTAGATCGGGAACATTTAAATGAAAGTTTTCAAAAAGGTATCAAAAATATTTGCAATTATTTGTGGAAAGTACTTTTTTACAATTATCTAATTTGTAAGAAACTTTTTTTAAGTCTTAATTGTTGTTTTCTTCTCATTTTATTTTGAATTGTTCTTATATTCCATTATTATTATTATTATTATTATTTTTTTTTTTTTTGAAATATCTTCAGTATGTGCTGCACTTTACAAGGGTGTAAGTTTAATATTAGACATGACTTGGTCTGGTTGGGATTTATTACGAGTAATAGCTGAAAGTAAAGGCATCGTTTACAAACGTGGCGATTGTAGCATAAATCCTTACGTTCAGGCTATCGATGATTTATTGCTTAGGAAAAATGCAACAGACGTTGGTTTGATTTTTGAAGATGAAAGAGGTAAGAATTTTTATTATTTCAAAACCATTCGTTTTTTTCTCAATTTTTGATCGAACAACACACATCTTTTTTATCCTATTATTTTGTTTAATTTTTGTACATTCAAGAAATAAAACAAAATGTTCGATCATTTTATGATAACTCTAGAAAATTTTAAATACTTTTATCATTTTAATAAAAAGAATATTTAATTGATTTTTAAATGAATAATTTAGTATTATATTTTTACGAGAGATAATGTATTCGAAATTCATTTTTGTTTAGAACTCAATCAAAGTTTGTATTATCTCATTGGAATTTCTATAATCAGACTGGTTGTGATTGACGAGTTTACTGACAGAACAGTATCTAAAATACGAAGTATGAGACCATCTCCTTCTTATTATGCAATTTATTCGAGTACCTACAAAATGGAGGAATTTTTTAAAACTGTAAGTTGTTTGTCTTCCTATGAGATCAAAAGTATTATTTTATAAATTTTGCTTTATCGTTTGCAAGAAACTAATATAATATGATTTTTTCAAATTGTTTAAATAGGAATTTAATATAAATTTTTAATATTAGAATATTATTTAATATATCAGAAATTAAATAATTTAAAATAAATTATTTATATAATAGTTTAATATTAAATCAGTTAAATTTATTAAAAAAAATAATTTAAAATTAATTTAATATTATAATTTAATATAAAATTAAATATATTTATTACTTATTAATTAAGTAATAAATAAATTAATTAATTATATACTTTAATATATTTATTAAAAATGTAATATAATATTAGAAAATTAATATTATAATAATTATTTAATATTAGAAAATTTAATTATCGAATAAATTTTTTCTATTGGAATATTCCTTTTTGAAGAGTTAATTTTTTTTTAAATAAATTATTACAGAAATTCATTTCGAATATTTTCATAGAAAAATATCGTAAAATTAATAAAACCATAAAAAAATGCAATTTTCTCTCATATTATACATAAAATATTATTATATTATAAAATATCGATTTTTTTTTTTTAGATGAAATATATGTTTCATAAACAACATTTTATTTTCTAGGCTATCGAAGGTGGTTTAGTTAAAAGGGACGACATTTGGAATTTGATATTCACCGATAATCGTTATAAAGATTTCAAATATATTAGTGTGGATTCGGTTAATGTATCCTGTACAGTTTTAACTATGAATCCTGACGTTTGTTGTCATTTGTTGGGCGAAGCTAATTGCAATTGTCCAACCGATTTTCAGGTAAGTTCATTAAACAAAAATTGAGCTTATGCGAAAGAATAAAAAAAAACAAAAAACAATAGAAATGTGTTGTGTTACACATACGTGTTAAACATTTTTGAAATTAAGTAGAAAATAAAACAAAATAAATTATTATATTGTTACCTTTTTCTATTTGTTGTATTTGTTTCATTATATAAAAAGAATAAAAACCAATGATTTTTTTTACCTTTATATTAGCATTTATTATTTTTGTTTATTTTGTCAGATATTTCCAATTTGTTTCAAACGTTTGATCGGTCTGTTGGTCAGCGTCATGAACGAGATACAAAAGTCTGGAATCAGCGTGGAACCTAAATCAGGTCAATGTCCTTCGGATTTGACTATAAATCCAGAACCATCGACTTCGAACGAAACTTCTGAGGCATTCAATAAATTTTTAATGTCTGTAAGCGCTTACCTAACTCGATATTGATTGATTATTACAAATCTAACAGAATCTATACACATGTATACATAATACATACCAGTATATATATATATATATATATATATATATACCAATCGTTCATAAGCCAAATCGATTATCTCAATTTAAACAATTTTTGGAAATTTTAGTGTTAATACATTCTATTAATATTTATTATACGTGGTTGGGTTAAAAAGTTTTGAGTTACGATAGAAAAAAAATCCTTTTATTTTTTCTTAAATGAAAATTTGTTTAATTGACACAGTTGTTTTTATATTAAATTCAAAACTTTAATATAAATAACTTGAATACATTTAATAAATTAAATAACAACGTGTATATTAATCCTAGTAGCACAAAATATTGAAAAATATTGAATACATGTGTATTTAATATTACACATTTATATTAAATACACATGTATTCAATATTTTTCAATATTTTGTTCTACTAGAAAATTTTTATTAGATTTTGTTTCGTAAGATTAATCAATTTGGTTATATATCGATAATATATATTATGTTTTAATTCAATTTTATTTTAATAATCTAATTGTTCTTTTTTTTTCTTTTTGATATTTCACACATCAGAGATTGAACAACAACGACACATTCGAATATTGGCAAGATAAAACAACGATCACGTACAAAGCTGAAATTTCTTTACAAACTCTTGAAAGGGGAGTTTTGAAACCACTTGGAACATGGACCAGAGGGAAGATCGCTGAAGCTCCTGGTACTCATATTCGTCCTGCCAAAAGATTTTTTCGTATTGGAACTACCAAAGTAAGATCTATAATTGAATTCCAACAAATGTTTAAAAAATACATAATATGAGAGTTGTACGAATAAAAAATGAAATTGTACAAACAAATTTCTTCTAAGTTGAAATTAAAGTTAAGAAAAGTTAGAAGATAATTTGATAAAATAAATAATTTGTTTTTTTGACTTATAAATTAAATTGTGTATTTCTTATTATGTATCGTAACGTATATACATATACATATATATATATATCTAATATATTTATTGTAAAAATAAAGGAAAAAAGTTAAAATATTAATTAATTTTTTGTTATTAAAGCTAATATTTATACAATTATATACAATTTTTTGTTAATTATCTATTTCTAATAATTTGTATTAGTCGATACCATGGTCGATGCCAAAGATAGATCCAGAAACTGGACAAGTTATGAGAGACTCAGATGGTAATGAGATATGGGAAGGATATTGTATCGATTTTATTCAAAAATTATCCATAGAAATGCAATTTGATTATGAATTGGTAATTCCCATGGATCGTTCTTTTGGTGAAAAATTACCAAATGGTCAGTGGAGTGGATTGGTTGGCGATCTAGCAAAAGGTGTAAGTAAAATTTTAATATCAAATTAATATTTTTTTTCAAAAAGTATATTTAACACGTTCCGTGCCACGTGTACTACCGATGGTAAACTTACCATTAGACATATTTATTTAATGCGCTGAAAATATATGTTTATAACAAATTGAATTCTGTACTAAAATATTGATGCATTAAACAAAATGCAGTATAGAACAAAGCACATAAGTTTGTTTAATTATTATATTTATAATAATTAATAATTACATGTAATGGTTGATTTTATTAAAGCAAAATTAAATGACCTGAATGACAAGTCAAGTAACAAGGGCTTGGCACGGAATGTGTTAAAAACAAAAAATTAAAAAAAAATATTAAAAAAAAAAAAGTTAAATTTTTATATTATTATATAAAAATTATATATTATATATAAATTAAACACACACAACAATCAATATTTTAATAAAATTTAATACAATATCAAATTTTATTCCTACAATACGTCAACTGGTTATACTCGATAACAAAACATTAATATTTCAAGATATGAAATCAAATGTTGCCCCTTAAGAATATCAACTAGTTATACACGAATGTATAAACGTTTATAATTTGTTTTATAGGAAACAGATATAGCGGTTGGTGCATTGACGATGACTTCAGAAAGAGAAGAAGTTATTGATTTTGTTGCTCCTTATTTTGAACAATCTGGTATTCTCATAGGTAAGATAAACATTTTTAATTTATTTTTTTTATAATCCTTAAATAAATTATTAAAGAACCTTATTTCAAGGTATATTTTCATATATCAGGTTGTCTCGAAAATTTCTTCCTTTTTTTTGGTGATAAGTTGTACAATATTGTATGCGTAATAATATTTTTTATGTTATTTTACTAAATAATAAAGTAAATTCTTTAAAAAAAAAAAATAAAATTTATATTTTTATTTATTTTACATTTATTTATAAATGAAAATATTATATTTACATTTTTTAAATATACTTTAATAATTTTATATTTGTTTTAATAATTATATTTATTTTTAATAATATATATATTTAATTAATATTTATTCATTTATATATTATTATTCATAATATATATTACCTTTTTCTTTACTGTATATTAATCAACATAAAAAATATTGTAATTGTACTCGTAAAATTATTAAAAAAAAAATAAATAAAAGAAGAAACTTTTGGGATGACCTCCTAATATTAAACAATATTAACCTAATTGAATTTTGTCAAGCATACAATACTTACAAAAGATTTAATTCTTCTTTTAGTTATGAGAAAACCTGTTCGCAAACCATCACTGTTTAAATTTATGACGGTATTAAGACCTGAGGTTTGGTTAAGTATTGTCGGTGCTTTGACCCTAACTGGAATTATGATTTGGATATTGGATAAGTATTCACCGTATAGTGCTAGAAATAATAAAAGGCTTTATCCTTATCCTTGCAGGTATGTTTATGTTTAACTTCATTAAAAACCTCTTGGAGAATTTTTTTTTACATTTTTTTGCCTAACCCAAAAGAAATTTTTGGGTGTTACAAAAAAATGATTTTTTTTTGTTCAAATAGCCGTAATTTTGTCAAAAATTGATATATCAGGACGTTTGTTTTTTACATTTTTTGTTTTTAAATGTACTTTTTGAAAAAAAAATAAAAACAAAATATTTGAAGTTAAATTCTTTAAGAAATATTAGTTTATTTTGGAAAAAACGTCCAATTTTTTAAATTTTGATATTTTTATTGGTTTTTTGTTCTTTTACTGTGCATTATACCCCGAAATACAAAATAATTATAAATAAAATATATATATTTATAAATACATGCATTACCAAATAATTAAAAACAAAAATAAATATACCGTAAACATATGTACCCGAAATATTAATACAGTTAAATTAATTCTTTTAAAACACATATATATAATTATTATTATTATTTCATAATTATAAATTATATTGATTAACTATAAATTATTAAATTATATTTAAATAATGTAAATATAAAAATGAGATGTAATTTTTTTTTGTATTTTTAGAGAATTTACATTAAAAGAAAGTTTCTGGTTCGCTTTAACTTCATTTACACCCCAAGGTGGTGGAGAAGCACCAAAAGCATTGTCAAGTCGAACATTAGTGGCTGCTTATTGGTTGTTTGTTGTGCTTATGTTAGCAACATTTACTGCTAATTTGGCTGCATTTCTTACCGTCGAAAGAATGCAGGTATGTAAATAATGTCAATGATATTTATCAAATAATAATAATAATAATAATATATAAATTTATTATACACATAAACGATAAATATTATATATATACTAGGGGTGCCCCGGCCACGCTTTGCTGTGGCTAATAAATATATAGATAGATCTGAATCTACGCACATAACATTTGTCTTTTTTTTCTTTTTTTTCTTAATATCGAACCAACTGCGCATGAGCGGTAACATAAGATCACCATTTACTCCACATCATATAATTTTACATTGTCTGAATATAGGCACATAACATTTGTCTTTTTTTTCTCTTTTTTCTTAATATCCTTTTAAAGGAAAAATAATTATGGTGGATCACCCTTATCACTCAGGGGTATAAGAAATATACGAAAAACTATTCTCATACCTACCGAATATACACAAAAAATTTCATATAAATCGGTCAAGTCGTTTCGGAGAATAAGAATAACAAACACTGTGACAGGGGAATTTTATAGAGATAAGATAAACAGGGTGATTCTTGTAACGGGGAGGGGTAATAACTTTTTTTTTAAGTAACAATAGAAAAAAATCATAAAGGAAAAAGTTATATGGCACAACAAATGTCAACTTTTTATGACTTTACTTTTTTTGAAAAATGCATCGATGCACCCGCTACATACAGTTGCACTTTTTTTTTAAATGAAACTTTATATTTTTTTTACACTATTCGACTTCTTTTTTTATTCTGCGTTAAAAAGTATTAAGTGAAGGTCATCGAAATGTCAATAGTTTACGCGATATTTGATGTTTTATAATGTATATATGATATTTATATTTTTATATATAATATATTTTTAGTTTATAATATATTATATAAATATATATATATCACATAATATTATAATTGTATATTTTTAATATACTATTATATAATATTATAAAATAATTATATAATAATAATTATATAAATTAATATAATATAATAATAAAAGATATATAAATATAAAAATCTAAAGTAAAAATTTAATTCAATTAGTTGTTTTTCACGTCAACAAAATAAAATATATAAAAACTTTATATTATAGGTTATTTAGATAAATAAAAAAACCAATTAGAACATATTACTTTGATCTTGTTAAATGTTTCGTCCATTAATTAGGACATGTTTAGCTACCTATAGAATACAAAGATTACATAACCTTAAAAATAAATAGTTCTTCGAAAAGCTTAAAATTTAATGATCTTAAAAATTGAATAATATATTATTATTATTATTAAAAATACAATGTGATTAATTTATAATAATTCATTCGTATGATACCAGTCACCGGTCCAATCTCTGGAACAACTGGCACGCCAATCACGAATAAATTACACGGTACGTATGAATTCTGGAGCTCATCAATACTTTATAAACATGAAGAATGCCGAGGACAAACTTTATACGTGAGTAGAAAGCTAAACAATTTCTTTTTTTTTATTTTGAATGTTTTCATTATCTCTTCTCATTCATGTGTATATATATATTTTTTATAGCGCTTGGAAAGAAATTACTTTAAACAGTACAAGTGATCAAGTAGAGTATCGTGTTTGGGATTATCCCATTAAAGAACAATATGGACATATATTACAAGCTATCACTCAAGTTGGACCAGTTAAATCTATGGAAGAAGGTTTCAGAAAAGTAAATAGATTTATTTTGATTTTTAAATAAATCACACATTAATAATTTTAAACAAAATCAAGGAAAAGTTTTTGGTTGAGTCAAATGGTCATTGGTGATTTAAAATGCTTTAATTATTGGTTTAATTATTTTTAATTTTTATTTATTTTTTAATTATTTTATATTTTTTAATTATTATTCTTTAATTATTATTAATTCATTTAAAACAACTAAGTAATTACGGATTTCACCAATCATTTTCCTTGAAAAATTCGCAATTATTTAATTGTCAACTAAAATATATTTTTGTCAATATTTTATAAACTTATAATTATACGATTTTGAATTTTCAAGTTGAGATATTGTAGTTTTTAAATCTGATAATAATGTTAGTTTAGAAAATTTCTAGAAAGTTTAATTAAAATTTGAAATCATTGTAAGAATTTTTGGAACATTTTTTATTTATCTATATTATTGAAAAATAATTAATAATAATACTAATTATGATTATTTTATTATGTATTTTTATAGGTGATAGAAAGTGAGAATGCTGAATTTGCATTTATTCATGATTCATCGCAAATCAAATATGAAGTTACAAGAAATTGTAATTTGACTGAAGTAGGTGAAGTGTTTGCTGAACAACCCTACGCCATTGCAGTTCAACAGGGTAGTCATCTGCAAGAGGAAATAAGTAGAAGGTATATTATATAATTTATTTATCATTTGTTATATAACGTGTCTGAAATTTCTTCCTACATACGTTGTGAGTGTATATACATATATTTACATTCGAACATGTATTTTTACATGTTCACATGTTCACAAACGTCAACATGTTTCAAAACGTTCACATTGTTCACAAAAACGAACATATATAAATTCATTATATACATATATATAATGAATTTATACTTTATTATATATAATTATGTTTGTGTTCTTGTATTTTTAGAATACTTGATTTACAAAAGGATAGATACTTCGAAACTTTGGCGTCTAAATATTGGAATCAATCTTTGAAAGCTCAATGTCCTAATTCTGATGATAGCGAGGGCATAACTTTGGAAAGTTTAGGTATTTTTATTATTATATTATATATTTTTGGAAGAAATAAAATTATAATAACAATGGCGGGATTTGGTATTTGCGGCAATGAACTTTCGAGTTCCTAACGCCAACTTATAATAATAATAATAATAATAATAATAATAATAATAATAATAATAATAATAATAATAA
>NW_015148990.1:1067922-1088450 GCF_001465965.1 Polistes dominula | reverse complement strand
AAATTGGTTGCATTTCAATCTTCCGTCAAAATTGGCACGAACTTTCCAGACAACCCAATATATTAAAAAAAAAAAAAAAAAATGAAAAAATTAAATAGATTGTTTAAATATAAAATGAATTAAAAATTCTATCGATTTGATGACAAATTAAACGACATAATAATTAATTAAATGAATTTTATTATATTGTTATTTTTAAAAAAATAAAAATAAACTATCACAAAATTAAAAAATAATATTTATTAATTAATTTGATCAGGTGGTGTTTTCATAGCAACTTTGTTTGGTCTCGCTTTGGCAATGATAACATTAGCAGGTGAAGTTTTATATTATCGTAAAAGAAATGCTTCTCAAGGAAAAACAAAGAAAAAAGAATCGAAAAGTACGAAGAAAATAGAAACCGACGAAAAGTTGATTATCAAAAAATTAGCTTCAAAATTACAAATGAAACCTGCACCAACCGATGCATTTTTCAACAGGCACCAAACAATTGGTCAACCTCGTGTATCACATATATCCGTTTATCCACGAAACTTTCCTTTTAAGGAGTGATCTTTTTACAATTATTATAACATTAATATAACGCGATCACATTATAAATATAATAATTATGGTGTATATAAGATGAAATATTGTCAATAGGAAATCCGTAAAGAGTAAATAAATAAATAAATATTTAACTTAATAAAACTTTTAAAGTCGACTATACCTTATTATCTCCTTTTACTTATCTATTTATTTATAAGATAAAAATTATTTACAATTTATTATTCAATAAGATGTTAAATTAAATTAAAAAGAATATGAACTGTTTTAATATGACTTTTTACAAGACTATCTAATTTAATATTATATTTAACTTGAAAATAAATATAATTTTGAAAATATTCATTTTTTAGGTATCATCAAAATTGTATGTGTTATATGTATATATTTTTCATTTAATAATTAAATAATTTTCACACATTTCATGCAATTTAATAGAAGAATTTTACATTGTAATTTTTTATATTTTATAGAGAATAATTAGAATAATTATAATAATCATAATATATAGAATAAATATAATAAAAATAAATATATAAATTTATATATAGATAGATAAATAGATACATTTTACTGATTCCCCGAAGGGTTACACTCCTTTTACAATTCTATCCTTAACCCCTTCAGCAGCACGCTCGAGTTAACTCGAGCGGCGTATATAAATTTATATATATATATAATTATTATATTAATTATATTATTAATATATTATATACATATAGAAGAAGAAGATGTTTTATTTTTCAAGTATATCCCTTTAGGGTGTTTATCCCGAAGGCCCCCCCCCCTACATGTTCGTTCCCCTTGACAATATACTTAATTCTAATTATGCCCTAATATAATATTAGATATTAATATTAACAATATAAAACAATATAAACAATATAAATGTTAAGAATAGCGTATATAAGAGACGTTATGTCTTCTCACTCCGCCGCCCCTACTCTTTACCCCTACTTCTCCTATGGGCCGCACAGTCCCTTAGTACAGGGCGCTATTGCGCCCTCTCCTTATTCTGTATTCGGTCTCGCTCTAGGCTTGTTCAACAGTTCTTTCTTTTYCACCGTTTCTTATAATAAATCTTACTTTTAATATTAACTCTGCGTTGTCTTATTTATCAGCCATACCTTAACAATAAACAACATTAAACAATATACCTCATTTAGTAATATTATATACATATAATTAATTATATTTAAATATATTTTAATAATAAATATATTTATAATTATTTTATATTTAGGGGTACAATGCAAATTAAAAAAAAAAAAAAATAGCCTTTTATCAAATAAACCTACTTTCAAATAAATATATCATAATTAGGATATATTTATTATTATAAATAAATGATGTATCATAAATTTAAATTTTCATAATAATTTATTACAGTATTTTATACTTCCAAAGATTTTATTACAAGTACGTTGTAATTTTAATTAAGTAATTTGATCTTGCAACATGTAACAAACATTTATTTGATCTTTTCTCTCTCTCTCTCTCTCTCTCTCTTTCTCTCTTTCTCTCTTTCTAACACAATCTATTTATGAGTTCTATTAACATGCAAATAAATAAAAGTACAAATGTGTACGGTGATGTTCGATTAAAACTAATCAGATATTAGCATTATTTCTACATCGTTTCCGCGAGAAATGCGAAATAATAGTTGGTGAAAGTTAGGAATTGAGATCAACGACCTAAACGCGTTCCATTGTATTTTTCTACTAGAGCTTGATATAATATAACGATCGATAGAAATGTTAAAAACAAAAAACAAAAAAAAAAACAAAATAAAGTAAAAAGAAGAAAGAAAAAAAAAAGCACTTCTTGATTCACAACGCTCAATTGTATTATCCACTTGTAATTTTATCTATTTATTTCAATTAAACTTTTTTCATTTTATTTTATAAAATTTAATATAAAATATATTTTCTTTTTTCTTAATTTGTACAGTTTTCGATGTCACCACAGTGAAAATTTACGTGAAAATACAAATAATTTGTTTCACAATCGCATATAATTATTTGTAGTTGTCTAATGAACATTTGTAGTTCGATTAAAAATTGATGAAATTAATAAATAATAATATCAACAAGGATAATTATTTACAAAATGATTATGAAACTAATTAGAATTCGAATAAATTGAAAAATCGAATTAAAATTTATTCTTTTTGACGTAAAAATGTGTAGACAACAGATTAAAACAATTCCTGAACGTTATATATATATATATATATAATATTATAATTACTGAAATATATTTAAATAATTTCTTATTATATATTATTTTAAAATAAATTTATAAATAAAAAAAATAAAATACAAAATAAATAAAATGTACTTGTTAAATTAAAAGAAAAGAAAATACAATATATTTAAGAACACTTGTATTAAAGAAAATCGAACGTTTAGGTAATCGATCAATCGCAACATCTCAACTCATGCGAATCTTATCTCTGTCTTTCTTTCTTTTTCCCTTTCTTTTATTATACATTATATATAATATTGAATGCAATTTTCTGGAGATTGGTTAGAACGTTTCACCGAAGTAAGAGAGGAACACGAAATATTCAATAAGTGGGGGTTTGATTTAAAAGAGATTTACATAGTCAATATATAAAGCCATTCGAATTGGTAGAACTGTATCATTTTGATAGAAAGTAATAATAGATCGTTTGAACACTAGAATTGAGAATTGATTTATTTCAAATTTGATTATTCTGATACGGCAGGTGTCGATGAACTACATTTAAGGATGATCGATTTTAAGGTACGTCAATTATTTACGTCAATATATATATTCATTTTTAATTATTTGAATTAATATTTTTAAACGTTATTAGTCGGTATGATTTTAAAAAAAATTAATTTTAAATATATTTAAATAATTAGTCAATTTTTTAAATATTCATTCTGGCCAATAATTAATATTGAAAATTTTTAATATAGAAAATATTCGTGTATTTTTTGCACATAAAATATTAAGATATAAAATAATTTTTTATATTTAAATTAATTTATTTGATATAAATTTTTTAAATATATTTTAATGTATATTAATACATATATTATTTATTATTAAAAAAAATATAATTTAATATTAATTTAAATATAAAAAAAAAGGAAAAACAAACCATTGTACAAAATATTCAACACAGTGTATTATTTATTTAGATATTAAATATAATACGTTTAATAATAATATATTAGTGTTATTTATTTAAATATAAATTATTAAATCTTTCAAATCATTTATTAACAATACATATTCATACGAAAATATATTACTACATTTTATTATAAATATTAACAATTACATTTCGTATATTTTAACAATTATTTTTATTAATCGATGTAATACTTATATCTTTTATTTCACATTGGCAATAAAAAACAATTAAATAAATATTATCCATTTTACAAATCTTTTTTTTTATGTTCATTAATTATTCAATAATAATTTATAATATTCCTATTGCAGATTTATTTGATAATCGCTTTATCTGTATATATAAGTGAAGTATTATCGATAGATTTTAAATATGAATATTTCAAGGATTCATTAAAATCCGACAAATTGGAAAAAGAACCATTTTTTCTAAAAACTGACGTCTATTCAGAATCCTCGGATTTAATTGGAGTCAAAAAAATTCCCAAAGAAGATAAACATTTAAAAAAAACAATATTACCACCTTATCCTATAATAGATAAAGATAGTGCCAAATACAAGGATATTGTTTTGAAATCAGGTTTACCATATTGTCAAGAAATCAAAATTCATTCTAACAATGATAAAATTAATAAGGATACTTGTTACAAATGTAAGGATTTAAAAACTGGTAATACTTATGATTACTGTACTTACAATCCAAAAAAGGACGATAATTATTCGGAATATTTGACAACACGAAAACGAAGATCTAATTCAAACATCGAAAATATAGAAAAATCACCGTCCACAAAAATGTCTTTGGATGATAGCAAATTAAAAGTTGCTGCCTCTGAACACATCGAGAATTTAAAGGATCGTTCGAATTTTGATCGAAAGTTTGAAAATCCTTACAGATTTAGTGACGAAATTTTTACCGAAGCTAGCGAATACATTCCCGACAAGTATAAAAAAAATCATGAAAATTGTGAAAAAGTATTAAAGGATTCTATGATTTGTATGGTTTGCAAGGATATGAAAAGTAAAGCGAAGTATGAACAATGTTCCTACGTAGCTAAACCTAATGAAAAATCTTATGCTTATAGCAAATCAAAGTCATTTGGAAAAGAACATGACGAGGATGCAGAACCGGATGAAAAATTAAAGGTAATAATATAATAAATAAATATATATATTCATTTTATATTATTATATAAAGTTAGCTAGTACATATAATTAGTCTGAAACATTTATCAAGAAAAAAAGTTTTTTATTTTTTCTATTATTAATTAAAAGTATTCTTTTGTTCATATTTAAAATTAGAAAATTATGGCCTATATTTATAAACTAATAAAAGTTAGAAAAAAGTAATTAAAAAATTATTAAAAATTTTAATAAAATTATATAATAATTAAGTTAATCACGATAATAATTATAATATAATTATAATAATAATTATTATATAATTATTTTATATAATTAAAATAATTATTTTTATAATAATTATTATAATAATTAATTATATAATATAATACTTAATTAAAAATATATAGTATATAATATTATATAATTTTTAATTTAAATATATAAATAATTTAAATATATATAATAATTATTATGGTAAATAATTATTATATAATTATTTGATAATTTTAATTAAAATTATTAAAATTAATTTACTTTAATTAAAATAATTATTTATTAATATTAAAATAAAATATTAATATAATAATTTGAGTAATAATTATTTAATAATAATTTAATTATTGTATAGTATAATATTATTATTATAAATAATATTTATAACAATAATTAACTTAATTATTAAGTTTATAAAAAGTTATAAAAAAATATGTATAAACTAATAAAGTTTATAAATATTTAGGTGAGTTAAAAGAAGTTTTACTTATTAAAAAAATTAATAACTTTTTATTAACATTTTCCATAATTTAGGTTTGTAATTTTAAAAACTATATATAAATTAATAGTTATATTATTTAAAACAAATTATATAGATCCAAAATATTTGAAAAAAGAGTAAATAATTTTTCAAATTTACGTTCTCATTTTTTCTTCTCATTCCTATAACCATTTATCAAATGTAAAAAAAGAAATGAATCTGAAATTTCTAATTTTATTATTTATGACTTATTTATGTTTTAATTTAAAGGTTGATCCAGAAAAAAAATATTACGAATCATCGTATCCAAGTGAAAGGTATGAAAGATCACAGGTGAAAGTAAGAAACGATGAAGAAACTGACAAAGATGAAGAAAAATCATCTACGACTGATTGCAAAAAGTTCGAAAAGGATGGTAAAATTTGTACCGTTTGTAAAGATCCTAAAACAGGTGGTAATTACGAGAAATGTTCTTACGCTTATCAACCTAAAGATAAGGTATACAAATTCAGTAGATCTAAATCATTCGGTTATCCTGAAAATTCGTCAAAAATATCATCAAGTTCGAATAAAGAAGACGAAGATGAAAAATCTGATCGTCCTATCGAATCCAAATATTCGGATTATTCGAAAGATTATAATTTACCTGACGAATCTAAAAGTTATTATGATAAATCCGATACCAATGATAAAAAAGATTCATACGACGTTTTACCTGATTATTATCAAAGTCCTTCGGAATATAAATCAGAATCAGAAATAAATTCGGAAAAAATAGATCAATCTAATTGCAAAATTGTTGAAAAGGATTCAATGACTTGTAAGATTTGCAAGGATCCTAAAAGTGGTGATAATTTTGAACAATGTTCTTACGCTTATAAACCTAAGGACAAAGTTTACGCATATACCAAAGGTAATTCTTACGGTAGTCCTACGAAATCTGATGACAATGGGGATGAATCTAAAGGTTATGACGTACAAGAAAATATTAGAAAGATTATCAAAACACCGTATTATAATAAGCCTTACGATAAGGATTATAATAAGGGTTACGATAAAAATGAAGATTCGAATGAAAAAGAAGCATATCCTTCGGAAAATTCGGAACGTTTGATATTCGAACCGTCGACCTTGAAAGAAGCAGCAGCTGCCACTAAAGCAGCTATCGATGAGACTAAAAAAAAAGTCAACGAAGATACTTACTTCGATAATAAAAAAAAGAAGGCTGATATAGAGAAAGTTTTGAAAGAATTTCAAAATGAGGATCGTAAGAATTGTAAGAAAGTAATGAAGGATCAAATGACTTGTTATCAGTGTACAGATGAGAATGATTTTCGAAAGGAAGAATGTATGTTCATAGGTGACCAAGAACAACCGGATAATATTAATAATAACAGTAATGACAAATTTACATATCGCGAGGTTAAACAATATAAGATTGATCCTGATAACAAGTCATCGAGTTCGAGTTTGAATAAGAGTCAATTAAAAAGGAAAACGGAAATTCTTGAACCAATACCATCGGCTAGTGAAGATTCTTATGTGACAAAATTGAAACCCGTTGAAAGTGTTGAAAAAACAACGGAGGAAGAAAAGTTAGAGGAAGTTGAACCTTACGAGTCTGTTGCAGAAACTCGACCTATTTATGACAAAAATTTGGGATTAACATTACCAGCTTTTATGTTAACAAAATCGGAACATGAACAAGAATTTGATGATATGGTTGAATCTAGTAGAATTTAATCTAAATTGATTTTATTTCATATTATTCATTATTTCAATTCTAATAAGATCGATTTATTGTTATTTAGTTCGTAAACATATATTTTTTTTTTGTTCTGATAAGACATATTACCTAGTTTATAATAAATCTATTGTTACTTAACTATCTACTATCTTTCTTTCTCTCTCTCTTTTTTTATCTTATAATGACGAAAGGATTAAACTTTTTTATTACATCAAAAGTATATTGTTTCACATGATTGATCATAAGTTCATTCGTGCGAATCTTGATTGTACCAATCGAACAAATTTTCTTTTTTCTTTTTTTTTACTTACTATAATAAATATTCTCGAAAGATTTGCGTCAATACTTTTTTCTAATGTTACTAAAGATTAGATTTTTTTTAATTCGTTCTATCTAAAAATGAAATCTTGTTTAAAGTTAAATTCAACTCTCTGTAAAAATATAATTACACGTTATTATACGTAGTACATTCAATTTATCACACTTCACATTGAAATCAATCTTTCGTATAGTTTATTTATTTTTTTGGAAGTGAAAACTTCTTTAAAATGGATGTGAGTTGAAAAAATGAAACGCGGTGATCTAGTGGGGGAAAGAAACGACCTTAACACTACGTAAGAAGAGAAAAAGAGACAAACATATCATTATTTATAAAAATATTTGATTTGCAAACATATTTTAAAGTGTTTTATTATTTACTTTCTTTGTAATTATTATAAACATGCGCGCCTGTATGAATGCAACCCACGAGACACATTTTGAAAATGTGTGGTATCTCTTCTTATCAATACCACGAGATAAAGATATACAAGATGATTAACGTATAACGGAGAACTTTATTAATAAAACTATATCACATATGTACAATGAGCAGTTAAGATAGTTAAGTTAGGGAACACGTGGTGAATGTTATGCGTTGTTGCGTTGTGTAGCGTGTCGCGTGTAGTGTGTAATATTACCATTTACTATTGTTCTCTTTTGTTTTATGTGTTGTTTGTCTGTTTTACCGTCTGAGTGTAGTTGTATGAGTGGTCTGTAGAGGCGTGACTGTTGATACGCGTCCGCTACAAATGTTGCTTGCGAGCGGCATCTGTTGGGACGGAATTTTTGTTCTGCCCGAAAGATAGGCAACCCATCATACTACGTGTATAAATAGTTTTGACTGCAAAAAAATTCCGTCCCAGTAGATGGCGCTCGCAAGCAACATTTTCAAAGTGTGTCTGGAGGGTTGCATACGAACAGGCGCGCATTTTTAAAATTAAATTAATAATTAAGTAATAATTACAAATTAAAAGTACAAATAATATTATAATAATATTATATAATAAGTTATTCTCGAAACTTGTTTATTTGAAAGTTTTACTTCTAACTTGTGTGATAAACACACATGATTTTTTTTTTTTTTAAGCACTTTCTATACACGCTTTCGCGTTATTCACAGCAACAGGAACTTTTGGACGAGTTGAGGATACAACGCCAGACATGCAAGAATTTCCTTTGATGTAAGAATTGCTTGATGCTACATTACCACTACTTTTAACATTTTCGGCAGTACTTTGAAGACTTCTGATAGTACCGTTAGCTTTGCCTAGGGCAAGAGAAATGCAACTTTGCATTTGGAATATATTACTTGAATAACAACCAGGGAATATGCTGTCCAATGCTGAGAGAAGTTGTCTGGCGACCTAGATAAGTAAAATTAATCAAATAAAATAATAAAAATGATAATAATTATATTGCTTTGTTTTAATTATAATTATACTGCTTTAAGTTATAATTATACCTCTTTTTTTATGTTAATGCAATATATCATTAATACTTACACCAATGGTAGCATCCATGTTATTTTGTGCTGGTACAATACCCTGTTTGGCATTACTTACACACGAATCTAATGAAGCGAATGAACTTAGGCTAATTTCTCTAAGGGCAAGTCTTCCAGGTTCTAAGCAATGATCGGCATTTTTGCCTTGTTCTTTAGCAGCTTTAATAGCATTCTAGAAAATGCAAATGAAGTTTTTTTTTTTTTTTTTTAAATTAATTATATTTATTTTGATATATACTTACACGAATTTCGGCCATTGCAGGATTCGTCATGTCATTTACTGCTTGCATAGAATTGATCTTAGTGTTGGAAAGTTTAACATTCAAGTCAAATTCTAAATTTCTTTTCGATCGTTCTAAATCACTGATCACTCTATTGACATTTCCTTTGGATTGTTGCAAACGTGCTTTTAAAACTTCTAAAGATTCTGCTTGAACGTTGCTAATCTGTTTGTACAAAATTTTATGATATAAAAATTATTAAGAAAATTCATATTAATAATTTAATTGTATATACAGGGTGATCTGTAACTGTTACACAGATCACTCTGTATATGTTTACGTGTACGTTTATGAATATTTTATATTAATATTAGGTGAACCGAAAAGTAATGTAGCTTTTTAACCTCAAAATTCATACGAATAAATTTTTCAAACAAGTTTTTATTATTAATCAATTAATTTAATTAATTAATCACGTTATCAACAATCTTTTTCTATCTGGTATGCAAAATTTTTAATATCGTAACGATAAAAGTCATCAATTGGTTTTTTGATTAAAATATTAATATAAAAATTTGACATGCGTAATAACGACGCCATTACTTTTCGGTCCCCCTAATATATTAATTTATGACATATTTATATGCATATATGCGCGTGTTTTTATTATTTCAATAATATTAATTAATAATGTATGAGCCATTTATTTTGAAAGTGGCCTAATTTCATTTATGTTTAAATGTATATATTTATAAAAAAAAAAAAAATAGGAAAAATATAAGAACGTCTTTAGTTTGCATTTATTATATTTTCGTATTCATGGTTTTTTATGATAATGTAATTTATTTTTTAAAATCAATGGAGAAACTTTATCTCGAGATTAGATAAGGTTTAATGAAAAAATACATATTTTCTGTCTCTAAAATTACAAAGATATTTAAAAACAAATTCGAAGTACAGGTGAATGAAAAAAATAATTTGTTTATTAAAAATTATTATTTTAAATATTAATCAATCGGTAACGATTGTTTATCGAACAATTTTTAATTATGCAAAAAATATACTAAAACGGTAAACGTGTTCTCAAACGAATTTTATTTCTTGTCAAATAAATCTGTACTTCTCTTATGCTTTGTTATTACAAAAAACATGATCAATAGTCAAGCAACGATTGTTTGCAAAATTTCCTATTTAATTTTCAATCTATCGCAACGATTCGAAACAATTCTCGAACGAATTTATTCCTCCGCATTTTTAAGTTTAATAAAAAAAAAAAAGAAAGAAAATAATAAGGTTAATTAGATATCATCAAAAATTGTTTTACAAATATAATACACTAAAGATAATAAAATTTCACTCGAAACAAATGCGTATTATTTTTTCTTTTTCTTTAATACTAATAAGTAAATAAAAAAAAATATATATATATATTAGGGTGGGTCAAAAAAATGACTTAATTTTTTGTTTTCAAGTGCCACGGAATAATGGGTTGCTTGACACCTTAAAACAATTCTCACCAAATATGAGCTCTTAATTTTAATAGGAAGATCCTCCGCATCGCAGTTTTTAATTTTTCTTTTCAGTCTAATAGATTAAAATTCATACCTCATTATTTATTGATTGTACAGAAAAATGTTTTAGACAAATTTTGTAGGAAATTTAATGCTCTACAAAAAAGGTATCTTATATTTTTTCCGTAAACCTCACCATTTGGATGATATTAAAGATTTAAATTTGATGATTTTTAGACAAATTTCATTTTTGTTTATGAATTTTATAACTCGACAATAAATGACTATTAAAAAGTGCACAATACAAATTTTTGTAGGAAATTAACTGCTCTATAAAAATGGTGTCTTATGTTTTGGCAATTAAATTAAACGTTCAAAAGATATTCATCATCAAACTTTCATGTGTAGTGATTTTTGTCTCTGAATATCTTTTGAACACAAACATGAAATTTGTCTAAAAATCATCAAATTTAAATCTTTAATATCATCCAAATGGTGAGGTTTACGGAAAAAATATAAGATACCTTTTTTGTAGAGCATTAAATTTCCTACAAAATTTGTCTAGAACATTTTTCTGTACAATCAATAAATAATGAGGTATGAATTTTAATCTATTAGACTGCAAAAAAAAATAAAAAAACTGCGATGCGGAGGATCTTCTTATTAAAATTAAGAGCTCATATTTGGTGAGAATCGTTTTAAGGTGTCTAGCAACCCATTTTTCCGTGGCACTTGAAAACAAAAAAATAAGTCATTTTTTTCCCACCTTAATATATATATATATATATATATATATATATATATGAACTTTTTTAGAACGTTCTTACCTGAACGATGCAAAAAGCAACAACGAGACAAATTATTAAATTATTCATCGTGAAATAATTTTTAAATGAAAAATATGCAATAATTGACTAATGAAAAATTGCAATTAATACTGATACTTTTTGATACACTGAAAACAGTTGAATGAAATTAGAAATACGTCGGTTATCATTTATAAAGACTGAACACAACATCGTATTTACGTATGTGAATAAGGATGATCGTGTGAGAAAGAGGAATATGAAGTGGGGGAAAGAAAGCAGATAACTCTTTCGTAGAAATACGTAAGCAGGTACTTACACATATGTATGCACATATATGTAAATAACAAATATATATAAATTAACGTTTGCGTGTATGTTATTTCCCAACTCTCAATCCCCTCATCACCGGTAAGAGCAGGAATCCCCGTAAATTTTATCTTACAGAAAATCCACGAGCAAATAACCAATGCAGAATGGATATAAAAATTGTAACAGTAAAAGAATCCAAGGTTTTGAGATAAGAAATATATAGTGTTTTTTCTTTTTAATAACTGTTTTTTCGTCTAAACATATTTATCTTTTCATATAATAATTTAACGATATCGTTTTATAACAGTAATCATATTGAATGTGATTAAATAACTTGTTTTTAATCGAACATTTCGAGTTCACAGTTGAATGGCCGTAACATCAACCAGTCTAATGGATTAGATATCAAATAAATAAACGATTTAGAATGATTTAAACTTTTTTTTTTTCAAGTAATCTTATTGACCGGATATGTGGATAGTAATATAGATTAAACTTTCTCAAAATATACTTGAGATCGATAGATTATCGTAGAAGACCCACATTTGTTAAGAATATTAAGATTCACATAATTGTTTGTCAATACTTATCAAATATGTCGATTAAAGACAAATTATTTGCATTTATTTTTATACATTAATATTTTGGACATACACTAATTGTAAGTCAGTACATGAATCTTGACATTCTACAATTTCAGTCGTTTTATTTTTATTTCGGTAACATATTGTATATAGGCCTAATTACAAGAAAAAATGATGCAAAATATGTAAGGAAAAAATTATAAAAGAAGAGGAAGTTTATTTCAATAAACGAACGAACTTTTTGATAAAATTTTATTTAAAAAATTAATTTTATTGAAATTATTAAATTTAAAACATTTAAATTTTTAATGTATATAATAGATACTTTATTATATTATAATATTATTATTATGTTTATTATTAAAATATTATTTATTATTTATTTATATTTATTATTATATTATTACATTTATTATTTAATAATTATTATAAATTATAATAAATTAAAAATCAAATTTATAAAATTTAATAAATTAACTTTTTCATAAATAAATAAATAAAAATAAAATAATAAATAAATAAAAAAATAAATAAAATAATAATAAAATAAAAAATAAATAAAACTTTTTAAATATATTATAAAATATAAAAATATTTTATTTGAAATAAATTTTGTACAAATATCAAAAGTGTGGGATTAAATGTGTATATTATTAAATATAAAATATAGACACAAGTAAAATATTTAATTTATAATAATATTTTTATATATATATATATATATACTATATAACTTTTAAATAAAGTTTTAAAATGATTTATATTAATATGACATTTTTGTCTTATTTTTAAATGTAAAATATGAAAAAATCTCAGACATCTTGTATAATTAATATTTAGTTTATATATTTAAGTTTATATAGAAATATAGATAGTTATGTGATTAAAAATTAAGTTTAGGGATAAACATGAAAGTAATATGATGAACGATTTTGGTTTTTGGTCAAGTTATAATTGCTCAATACAATAATTTCTTTTTCTTTGTTTTTTTGTTTTTTTTTAAGGAATGAATGAATTTATCAATATTTTCATCAAACTCATGCTGATTGCAATTTACGATGATATCAACGAGATAATAATAATTTATCAACTTAAAAAACTTAATTGACTGAATTGTTTACAGTGTATCGTTATCATTTTATAATATAAATAGATATATATGTATTTCCTTGAAATTCTAGAAATTGCGATTGTAACGCGGAAGAGAGACTGACTAACAATCTTTTTCTTGGAAAATTTTATCGGATAATTAAAAAAAAAAAAATAATAATAATGATCAAGATAATAATATTAATAATAACAATAAATTTTGTCTGAAATCAATTCAGACTACTGGCCGATTATTAAAACTTTGCACATAAATAATAGAAAAAAAAAAAAAAAAATGATAAGCTGTAAGAAGTAAAGTGTGTCATTTTATTTTCCTTTTTAAGGGTTCGAGTCAATACTTTTTACGAACACCTTCTCATATCACACCTATTCAATACTGTCAAAATGCTTGCCTTTTCTTTTTATTTATGAATTAATTATAGAGAAATTATGTTTCTAAATAGTGTTTTATAAAAATATTTTAAATGACGTAAAATGATAAAAGACATAAAAAGGAAAAGGTTTATCGTTGGACATTTAAATAAATTTTTGTCTACCAGTTAATCATGCAAATTGTTTAATTATTTTTATAAGAAACCATTTTTTTCATTTTTTGCATTTAATCTTATTTCTTCATAACGATAAGTTGAACAAAAATTATAATAACATATAGCTTCATAATTATTTTTTTTATGTTTTTCCGATAAAAATAAAAATAAAATCATTAAGAATTATTAATACAATATTCAGCCTCAGTTAGAACCTTTAGTGCATTTTCGCGTGATTCGGTAACAACATCTTGATAACAAGTGATACCGTGAAGATAACCTTGATCAGAAGCAATGTTCCCAGTTGTTTTTATGGATTTTGCGTCTGGTTCAAAGCTTTTAATTCTTACCTCAAGTTTTGTCATTTTTTTATTGACACAATGTAACATTATTTTTGGCAAACGACTATAACAATCTGGGAAGATACGATTTAATTCTGTTACTAGTGTCTGACCAGTCTGTAAAAAATAATACGATCAAAATGTTGATCAATTGTTTATTCATTAATGGATAAAAAAAAATTAAATATATATGACAAAACAACAATCGTACAGAAATGATTTCTTCGATGGTCGTTTCAACTTGTTCAATAAATTTGGTAGCTTTTTTGGTGCATTTGTTTAATGAAGCATAACCATTGATGTTTATTGTTCTCATAGCTAGTTGACTTATTTCATCACATTCAGTTGGATTCTTCCCTTTTGATTCTGCATTGGTGACAAATACCTGAATTATTATTTTTTACAAAATAAAAAAAGAAATAATATTGAATTTTATGATACTTCAAATGTTATTTATCTAATATATTTATAATATACTATTATATATTTATATATTATTAGTATGTAGTATATATATATATATTTATAATTACTATTTAATATTTATAAAAATAATAGTATATTATGGTATATTATATATATATATATATTATATAACATATATATAATTATATTATATATAATATTCTTTAAAAAAGAAATAACATAAATAGTATAATAAATAATAGTATAAAATAGTACGACATTCTGTATCACTTCAATATTTAATTTACAAAAAATTAATATATTTTTGTAATTTGTTTTTTTTTTTTTTATTATTTATTATACTATCATACTATATACTATAAATAATATTAATTATACTCATTCAATTCAATACACTTACGCGAATTTTGTCCAATAAAACATTATTAAAACAACGAATAGATTTGATATCATCTTCCTGGCGTGGAAAAATTTTACTATTGAAATTAAATATCAGACTATTTCTATATCTATTAACATCCTGAATCTCCTCCTCAATTTTCACTACAGAATTTTTAATTTCTTCTTCAACAACATTTAAACTTTCTTTAACTTTGTCTTTCGCGGAATTAGAACTTACTTTATTAAAATATAATATTACTGTCAATAAAAATATTGTGATCTTCATTTTGATTTATTTTAATCTTCGATCGAGAGTTTAACTTTAACGAAAAAAAATCAATGATTCTATCTCGCGGTTCAGTTTTATAAGTCCACTGCGGTTTTTGAAAATTGAATTTATTTGTCAAATATTATTGAAAGATAAGCACGAATTAGGTACCATGGTTACTAAGTAGTTTTTCTCTTCAATTGGAACATTTTTTCTTCATTGATTTTTATCAATTAATGGTCTTTCTTGATCATTTCTTCTTCCATTTTTTTTTTTTTTTTTTACTTTATCTATTTACTCCATTGAACACACTTTGGAGATATTAGGAAACAAATTGCTATTTGTATCGTATCTTATCAATTTTAATTATATATATATATAAACAGATGGAATTTTTATATTAACGTTCATCTTTCCTATCATCGTGTACAACAATCTTTTATTGTTAAAAGTACAAAAAATCACTTTGATTAATTTAACGATACAGTAAAACTTCGATTATCTAAACTTCAGTAATCCGAATGACCATTCTAAATATAGAATGAGTCACTTACCTATGTAAGTGATTCAACTATGACTTAAAAATATTAATTTTATAGAACACGTACCCCCTGTTGCTTCAAATGCCTGATCATATGCTTCTGAATTTGTTAACAATTATTTGTAACGTAGAAAGTAATTATTCAAATAATTTGCTAACCCAAATATCTAACTAGTACATTTAAATAATTTACGTGGATAAATAAGCAAAGAGAAAATTATTTGATCATCAAACTTTCATGTGTACTGATTTTTGTCTCTGAATATCTTTTGAACGCTTAATTTAAACGCCAAAACATAAGACACCATTTTTATAGATCAGTTAATTTCCTACAAAAATTTGTATTGTGCACTTTTTAATAGTCATCCATTGGAATGATATTGAAGATTTAAATTTGATGATTTTTAGACAAATTTCATTTTTGTTTATGAATTTTATAACTCGACAAAAAATGACAATACAATACCTAACAGAGAGTAAATAGAGGCAGAAACAAAATAGAGGCGTTCTGAGTTATACACACTACGGCGCGCTCCATACTTTCGGTTATAACTTTGAGAATACTTTGAATATCGGTCTGAAATTTTCGAAGCATATTTTTGAAATGTTTTTCTTACGAAATATGTGGAAAAAAAAAATTTGATTTTTTTAAATCGACACAGGGGGGTACTACCTTAAACAAATGTATATGCGTTGAAACAATCTGAAAAATAATTCAAGTGTATTAGAATATTAAAATAATTGTTAATTATTCGATAGAAGTATCGATTATTGTTTAAAAGTACGGAATATATTTTCGGAGTACCTTCCTTTTCGAAATTCCCCTTCAGACTGGGCCGTTGTTCTCTATAAGAAAACTTTGATTAGAAAGTTGTTTATATGACTTTGTTTTATGTCGAGCATGTGTGCAATGGTAATAATAATTCTAATAATGAAAATTCAATATATTAACGTTCCGATTTTACCATTTTTTTCATTCTAATGTAAATATTTTATTGTTCATGCGCAGTGATGACTTCGTGGACAGAAATTTCCTGTAATATAAGTAAAGTGTATTAGGATAATTGTTTATTAATTAATTGTTAATTAATTAAAAGTAATATGTATTTTTGTTTAAAAGCAAAATCTAAAAAACGGATTGAAGCGGTCTTTAGCTAGATTTTACTTGCCATCGAATGTATATCATATCAAAATATGATTAACATTACATGGAAAGTAATATCCTTTGCCCAGGTCTAACCACGAGGAGGTAACCGCTTCTGAAGACCCACGAGGGATGTGCATCCTAAAGATGCCACTATCCGAATATAATTCAAAGGAATGAATCTAACTCTTAGGCCCCACCATAAGAGTACCATCCGAAAAAACGTTAAAATTATTATCGAAAATACCAGAGAAAAATTTCAATACTAAAAAATACAAAATGACAAACAAGGAGTGCAATTCGAATAGAATTTCAATAGAATCATCGATGTTAGTTAGATCTAACACACCCTAGAATAATTTCAATATATGCACATATTCAAATTAAAAGTTATGAAAATTTTATATTTAATAATTTTTAATGTACCTAAAATATAATATAATAAAAATAAATATATATAATATTAGATGGTACCTGTAAAAAAAAAAGATATTAAAGGCTACCTGTAGAAAAAAAAAGATATTAGGTGCTACCTGAAAAAAGAATTAAAATACTTCAGTTATTTTTAAAAATAATAATTTTATATTACCCTTTACCATAATTCAGTCCTCTTTTGGTGTCCATTTCCCCCTCCTTTTGAATAGAATTTTGCATCATAGTTTACCCTGCTAACAAAATATTTAAAAAAATAGGAAAGTTATGGTTTGTGAGTGAAATTCTAGGTAAGGGACATGATTTTTCCCAATTATTGGAGGTAGGACAAAATCATGGCTCGCGTGGCAGGGTCGTATCCCTGAAGTAAACCTTTCTTTGTGAAGAAACCAAAGAAAGAATCTACCCGCTACCCATTTAAAAAAGAACCTGAAAAAGAAAAAGAAAAGATTATTTTGGGGGTCTGAAAAGATGCAATGAATGCATCGAAGGGAAAGTTCCTGATGAAAAATCCGATGCACTTACAAGTGCATTAGAATTAATCATATTCTGAAAAAAAATAAAATGAAAATTAAGTTCCTAATACCTAGAAAATAAAAGAAATATTAAAAAATATTATAAAATAATTAGTTTCCTACGAATGAAATGAAGAATGAAAAATGAAAGGTGTGGGGTAATTGGAAATGAAAAAATGATATGATATTAAAGTGAGGGGGGATTTTAAATGGGATTTTACTCTATAAAATCAAATTTATCAAATACTCGATTTATTTTTGGCAATAAAAATCTCTGGTAGAGAGAGAGAGAGAGAGAGAGAGAGTTGGTGGTGGTAATTCCAACGATGTTCACCTATAACAGAAAAAAAACTATATTAATTACTTCCATTCTTAAAAAACCACTATAAATTATTGACGAGCAAAATAATAAAACAATCAATATATAAAATGACCAACGAGCTATTCGCAAAAATTCAACCATGTTGTTGAATTTGCAAATAACTCATTGAGTCCATAGTTGCCCTCTTGAGCCACAATTAAGTGGGGGCCTCTTCGGCAATTAGCCTCTTCTTTCTTGATGCCTACTGTCGGACATTTCCTACGTGCGAGCATGAAAAGAATCATTGACCAAATACGTCAATCGTTCCCAAAAAGTATTCTCATAATTTAGCATGTTACAACGATCAATGATATAGAATCAGAATCGTCCCTGATTCTAAATTACAAAATGAAAAAAAAACCCGACCTAACCAACCCTAACACAACCCTGAAAATAAAAATGTGATTAGTAAAACATCCTGAGCTTTTTTTTACATAGAAAATAATGATTACCTTTTGATCGAGAGATATCACTTCGTCGAAAGGAATATTATTAACCATGTAAATKATCGATTCTATTCTAATACCATACCGTTGTAACATGCCAGATTATTGTCCTACAATTTAGAAACGACTTCAAGACATTTTCACCCAATTACTCTCAACTGCTTATAACATTAATATAAATAAAATACATTTCATATTACAATACCTATGAAATAATTTCATTTATTTTTCTATCGTACATATCATTTTGCAAAATAATTCCGATGTTCGTTATAAATCTGTTAAATAATTATTACAAAATAAATTCGCGTTTTACCGTTAGCTATCCTAGCTCGTGGACAATCAATGAACTTAGAGTTCTTCGACTGTGCACATGTTACACGAGCACATTTAATCGAATGTCCGAGCAGTTAATTAAGCTAATCCATGACACTTCGCACTTTTACTATCAAGTAATAAAACCGAATTGAAAAAAAAATAATACTAAAAATGCAATGCATCTCTTTGCAATATTTATATTTAATTTAAATAGAATTATATCAAACATTTCAAAGATTAAATCGCGATAGTGCGAAGTGTTAAACCTGTTATACTTAAAACTAAGTATCAAATTCGTCAAAGATTTTGCGAATTTAATTTCGATTATATCTCGTTCGAGATAGAATCGAAGTAAAAATAAATCTTTCAAATGGTTGCAAATACCTTTGAATCATGATACATATCAAATATTCTAGAATTGTCACAAAATAAATTTACGAGTTAAGCATGATAGAATAAAAAGATATAATTTTGTGACAATTCTTTATAAAAAAAACCCGAAGATGGGACTTGCTCTATTAAAGTGCAAGTGCACCATGTGCTTTTCCGGGGTCCTACATACTTAAAATTAAAGTTTCACATTCACTCAGTAAAAAACACATGCATGCCCACCCACTCACTCCACGGTTCTCACACATACCACCAGGGTGCAAAAGCCTACACTAGAGAGTATGCCCCGGGGCACCTCCGACACCCTAGTTCAACCGCGTATTTCTAAACTTATATTCTAAAAGGTTACGTACCAGTTGCTGTAATCGTCTGTCAAGGCTAGTGATTATTGCAAATAAAACTACTGCAAAAATACAAGTATACACTAGTATATGTGCATACTAGTTATATACGTGTATATTTCCACAGATAAATGTGGGTGACTCTACTATGCAAAACGATTATTAAAAAAAAAAAAAAATTCGTACGCACGCGTGACTTTACAAGTTATTTTTATTTTAATAACTTTTTCAAAAATACGCGGTATTACACGTATCGCGAACGATGTACAATGCACCACCTACTACGCACACACAGGTGCACTGTGCACCGTGCAATCACTAGCACAATGACAGCCGCCAAAGGMAAACTTAAAAACTAATAACCCATGCAATCTTTTTCTCACCCATA
>NW_015148990.1:1051573-1065687 GCF_001465965.1 Polistes dominula | reverse complement strand
AAGTTACTACAAAATAAATCGAGTATTATTATGTGAAATATAATATGAAGGTAAATATTTAAGGGAAAACAATGAGAGGAATGTGAATATGATATTAATTAGGAAAATGAAAGAAACCAATTATTATTATAATATTAATGATAAGCGGTCTTTAGCTAGATTTTACTTGCCATGGAATGTAGAGCATATAAAAATATGATCAACATTACACAGAAAGTAAAATACCATTGCCCGGGTCTAACCACAAGGAGGTAACCGCTTCTGAAGACCCAAAAGGGATGTGCATCATAAAGATGCTCTCATCCGAATACAATTCAAAGGACGAATCTAACTCTTAGTCCCCACCATAAGAGTACCATCCGAAAAATCGTTAAAATTATTATCGAAAATACCAGAGAAAAATTTCAATACTAAAAAATACAAAATGATAAACAAGGAGTGTAATCTGAAAAGAAATTCAATAGAATCATCGATGATACTTAAAACTAACACACCCTAGAATAACTTCAACTTATAGAAATACAATCTATATACATTTACATACATAATTTTCAATATACATAAAATAAAGTATAATAATTAAAAAGAGTATACAATTATGAGTTGTTCTATGGAACCCATAAATAAAGAAAATACATTAAAAATAATGATCACGCATGTGCGATGCTACAAATAGAATTATATAAAGATATAAATTTTCATTTTATTTATACAAATAATTATTTTATACTATCCTACATTACCAAGTCCACTTCTTGTTCCTTTATGGTCCTCCTTTGGTCCACCTGTGGTCGTTTCCTTACCATAGTCCAATCTGCAACAGATGGGAAAAAAACAAAAAAGGGGGGATGGGTATAACTTTTAAAACGGAACTTTTCACGATTTTTTTTTTAAGTGGTTTCCCCCCGATTGGACTAGTCCACTGACGCTAAATTTAGGAGAAACCTACACTCCAAGGTACAGTCTAACACCAATACTAACAGCGAACTTACGGAAAATAATCCTTGGGTCCGTCTAACAATTAGCGGAAGATGCCTTTCCATACAATGAAGCTTTAGTTTCCCATGCTAAATGCATATCTAACTATGCATATCAAAAAGCCAAAAAATAAAAAAAAAATAAATAAATAAAGACGATAGTTCCAGTTTAATAGTTAAATGAACATGATTCTATCCTTGGGAGTAAGATGGAATCATGACTCGCGTGGGCAGGGTCGCATGCCTGAAGTAAATTCTTTATTCGTAAATGGTACCACCCTTTACGAACAAAAAATTTACCCGCTACCCATTAAACCACTTCTGAAACAGAAATTTTCATGAATGTTAATACAATTTTATTTTCAATGTAAGTAATTGAAGTATTTTATATTACCTTCCGATTCAGAAATGCAATCAAGTTGACGACAGTTATCTGATAAACTGAAAAAATAAATTCATATTAAAATTACTTTCTATTCAAAGTATGTTAATAGGTATGTAACGTTTAAACCAATGTATATGCGTTGAAACAATCTGAAAAATAATTAAAGTGTATTAGAATAATGAAATAAGTGTTAAATAATCGAAAAGAATTCGTATTGTAGTTTAAAAGCACTGTGTATATGTTAGGTGGGCCATCTTCCTCGAAATTTCCCTTCAGACTGAGCCGTTGTTCTCTATAACAAAACATAATTAGAAAGTTGTTTATATGACTTTGTTTTATGTTAAACATGTGTCCAACGGTAATAATAATTCTAATAAAGAAAATTTAAGACTATAACGTTTGGATTTTAACATTCTTTTTATTCTAATGTAATTAATTTATTGTTCATACGCAGTGATGACTTCGAGTGTTAAATAATGCTGTAATATAAGTAGAGTGTATTAGAATATTATAATAATTGTTAATTAATCGATAGAACTATCGATTATTGTTTAAAAGTACGGAATATATTTTCGGAGTACCTTCCTCTTCGAAATTCACTTAGAGACTGGGCCGTTGTTCTCTAAAACAAAACATAATTAGAAAGTTGTTTATATGACTTTGTTTTATGTTAAACATGTGTCCAACGGTAATAATAATTCTAATAAAGAAAATTCAATATTATAACGTTCAAATGTTATTACTTTATTCATTCTAACGTAATTAATTTATTGTTCATGTGCAGTGATGACTTCGAGTGTTAAATTATGCTGTAATATAAGTAGAGTGTATAAGAATATTATAATAATTAATTAATCGATAGAAGTATCGATTATTGTTTTAAAGTACGGAATATATTTTCGGAGTACCTTCCTCTTCGAAATTTACTTATGGACTGACCCATTGTTCTCTATAACAAAACTTTGATTAGAAAGTTGTTTATACGAATTTTGTTTATATTGAGCATGTGTGCAACGGAAATAATAATTCTAATAAAGAAAATTCAAGATTATAACGTTCGGCCTTAAGCATTTTGTTCATTCTAAAGTAATTATTTCATCGTTTTTACGCACTAATGACTTTGAAAGTAAAAATTTTGTTGACTAGTTTAATCAATTAAAGTTTACTTGCATGGGGAAGAAAGCTTTCATGATCACTTGTCTAAACACGAAATAATACTATTTCGATATATTTCGATAATCGAAGAAATATCAAATGTAGGATCTTTTTCTTTTTATCAAATTTCATGAGACTCCAACATACAAGACTTATTTTTTACAAAAAATTTCGAAAACAGTATTTTTGTCGCTGGTCATATCAAACACAATTATTAATCAACAGTTCAGGTTTGACGAAGAAGATCTCATTTGAAAAATAAAAACTTAAACATTAAAACAATTAATTCAAAATTTTAAAAAAGCCTTTCTTTAGCAAAAATAGCTTTAACACATTCCGTGCTACGTGTACTACCGGTGGTACACGTTAAACTTGTTCATCAGGCCACGTGTATCACCGATGATACACTTACCATTAGACACATTTATTTAATACGGTTAAAATATATGTTTATAACAAATTTAAAATATTCCTATTAAAATATTAATGCATTATACAGAATGTAGTATAAAACAAAGCACATAAGTTTGTTTAATTGTTATATTTACAATAATTAATAATTACATGTAATGGTTGATTTTGTTAAAGCAAAGTTAAATGGCCTGAGTGGCAAGTCAGGTAAAAAGGGTTTGGCATGGAACGTGTTAAACAATACTGTCCTTCAAAGAATTATTAATGTATAAAATTTAGCTTTGAAAAAATTTTAAATTAACCGTTTTCATATTTGAAGTTTCATCTTTAAAATAAAATTTTATTTGTTAATATTAGTTAAGAATTATACCTGATACATTGAATGCCCTAAACGCTATTTTTGACACTTTTATCCGGTAAGGATGAAACAATTAATTAATGTAAGTATTTCAAATAGAATTAACACGTTTGTAAACACCTAATCAATTTTTCTTTACGATCTTCTGCACCATCTGGTGTTTCAAAGGAACACCAATTGAAAGTCTCAAACCAATAGCTGATAAAAACAACGTTATATTTAAATTATTCAAATTATTGTAAATGAATATGCATCATCCGAATAAATGTGATACATTAAAAAGAAAGAAAACAAAAATAATGAATGGAAAGAAAAAAAATTTTTATCAATATTCAATATTTTCTATCAAATTCAAATCAATTAGAAAGTGTGTCGTTAGAATACCGATAGATGGTACTGTTGAAACCGTAATGTGGTATCTCTTCTTATCAATACCACGAGATAAAGATATACAAAATGATTAACGTATAACGGAGAACTTTATTAATAAAACTATATCACATATGTACAATGAGTAGTTAAGATAGTTAAGTTAGGGAACACGTGGTGAATGTGATGCGTTGTTGCGTTGTGTAGCGTGTCGCGTGTAGTGTGTAATATTACCATTTACTATTGTTCTCTTTTGTTTTATGTGTTGTTTGTCTGTTTTACCGTCTGAGTGTAGTTGTATGAGTGGTCTGTAGAGGCGTGACTGTTGATACGCGTCCGCTACAGTAAGACCAGTGCCGTCTCTATCCAATTATCTCAATACCAGCTCCTTTAAGATTTTACAATTAAATCAAGTAATTAAAACACATTATTTCTACGTAGAAAATATTTCAGAACTGGTATGTCAAACGATATTATGTATTCTCATTAAAAAATGCAACAATTAGAACAATTCAAAATGAAAATAGTAAAAGAATCTTGAAGGAGGAAAAATACGTGATAATAAATAAAATATATTTGTTTGTGGGTTACGTCAACGAAATGTCCTTTCAATTTCGATAAAGAATAAAAGAAAAAACATTAAAAGAAAACCTTAGATAAATACAAGAATGAAAGAAATATGTGAATATTTACAAATGTTGAGATAGGCAGAGTGACAGTAAGAATGAGAGAGAAACAGTATGAGAGTGAGTGAGAGAGGATGCAATGGGGGATGAAGAGAGATGAAAGAGCATCGATAGAAACGGGTGGGGAGTTAGTGAATAGGGGCAAAGCAGGGAGCGCAGTGTGCGATCGCCGTTCGAGCGGTTTGGTCTATGCCATGAGAGATCGTTCCGTGAAACTATTCGTTGTTTCTCACTCGGGTACGATTTGATAACGTACGTTTTTTTCTTTTTCCTTTCTTTCTTCTTTTCTCTTAGACATTTCTCTCATAGATATCGAATAGTCTGTCAAAATAAAAGATAATCGTACGCGTAAAGAGTTCGATGCTTATTCAAATTACTTTTGAAAAGATGTTACCGAATAATAGAAGATAGTGGTGTGCAAAAGCGATCCACCAAGATGATTATTTCAACAAAACTTTTAATGTAAAGAGAAAAAGAGAGAGAGAGAGAGAAAGAGGAAGACTGATAGAAAAAAGAAGAAAGACAGAAATATAAAGTGAAATAAAAAGAAATCGAAGAAAAACGAAAGGGCATAGGAGGTTTAAAAGACCGTAGTCACGGTCTTTTTAAGAAATGGGCAAGAAGGGCTCCAAGCGGAAGACCCGATGGAGAACCCTAAGTATTGGTGGTGAGTCTGCATTTTTTCTCTTCATAGTTTTCCTAGACAATAATTTGGTCTGACATAACCCTTTCCATAATACCCACCTCGTGTATGTATGTATGTGTGTATGTATGTGTGTGTGTATGTCGCCGTCGTCGTCGTCTCTTCGTTTACGAGATTCTCTTCCGTACACCCTTCTCGCAGAAGACGCAAGCACGAGCTTGCGCGCGCGCGCGCGCACTCACTCACTTGCTCACCTTTCTCCATATTTCGCGAATTACCCGACGTCCGACCGGGCCATCGATCGCTCTCAACCAGATATTGCCTCGCCTTTGCGATACTCTCTCTCTCTCTCTACCTTTACTTCCTTTCTATAATMTATCCAGTTCATTTATTTATTTCATTCTTATCTTCATTTCTTTCTTTAATCTTTGATATTGTTGTTTGTAGTTTCACCTTTTCTCTTTTCTTCTTTAAACATTTCACGTATTAACCATGAATAAGTATACATCTTTCGTTCTATCAAATATTTCCGATAAATTTTCCACCTCCTACTCATTCATCAATGTCAAATGTTTTCCTTGAACCCCCTTCGATGATCCCATATTCCATTTAAAACAATAAAATAACGATCTGAACTTTCCTATTACGAGATAATACGATTATATGTCGATAATGTCGTTTATACATTACATTCATAAATGTGTTGGATATCGAACATTAAAATAATATAATCTAGTCGAGAAATGGCTTATTCTTAGACTCGACATCTCCACAAATCATTTTTATTAAAACGTTGTAAGCAAGAGATGTAATGATCGATACGATAAGGACGACACATTTCTAATGTACCTTACATATTTCTTTTTTCTTTTTCCTTACTTCCTTTTGTCTCTTTTTTTTTATTACCAACAATTTGTTTCTACATTTATTACATTTATTCAATTTTTCAATTCCGCAAGTTGAAAGATTCAATATTTTCCCATACGTTGTTTGTATACATGTATTACACGTCCGTGTATGTATATATATATATATATATATATATATATATGTTATGCATACATACATAGAATGAGAATGTGACAAGAGAAAGGGAAGAAAAAAAAGAGAATAGTGTCACTAGGACAGGTTAATACAATTTTCTTTGATACCAACGAGCTTCTCAATGTTTTATAATTTTTAATAAGTATTAAAGCACTTAGACAAAGATTACGACGTAAGTTTTTGTTTCAAAAAACAACCCCACTCTTACATTAAAAGGTAAGAAAGAAAAATAGAAAGAACAATATATATATATGTTTACGTCCTTGAGAACGAGTTTATCTGTCGAGTTTTACGTTTATCCATGTAAATATAAACATATCCTTATGGGACCCGTGTTGTGTGTGTAGTAGTAAAGACACGCTTAAGATCGTCAGAAACGTTCGACTGCGAGACCATCTCGCGACAGCACACATCGATCCATAGCACCCTCTCTCTCTCCCTCTCTCTCTCTCTTTTGCGTTTCTTTTCCTATTTCTCTACTCTCTTTTAGTTTAAGAAAATATCTATCTGGAACAATGAATCCAACAAAGAAAGGCCTCAGAAAAGTTATTTTCATAAGCAACAAAATCTCATTTTATTTTCATCTAATTCACCTAATTTTTTTTGTAAGACAAATAAAAATAGACAAATTTTTTTTTTTATGTGCATAAAACATAATCCACATGTTATGTAATATTATTTTTATTTAATTCATTTAATTTTGATGAAGAAATAAAAACAACAGGAGGAAGTTTTATGCTCGTATTGTATACCAATGATAATCCTTTTCTTTGTATTTCTTTTTAAAGCTAATTTTGTTCTAAATAAATCATTAGTAAGTTATTTATAAACATATAAAGAGTATGCAAAAGAATAAATGAAAAAATGTCATTGAATAAGGAATATCTTGATATATATTTCTTATCTTACTCATTATACTACAGAATGTGATAAAAGTATACTTCAAGAAGGATGTGAAAATGAGATATTTAATTTTAGTCGATAATGAAGACGTTGAGTGAGCCAACACAAAATTCATTAGAAAATATACTTTAATTAAGAAACGAATATTTAAGCATAAACTAGAATAATCGTTTATTTTATTTTTATATATTTTATTAATATCAATCGAATTTGAAACATATTTTCAATTATGCAAATATATAATAAATGAATATTAGAAGACAAGATAAAATACTGCATAGAATTAAATCCCATAAATAGAAACAAAATTCTATAAACATTTGTACCCTTCATTGTTCCAAACAATGGGATCCTAATATCATATTTTTTAATTTCTATACACACACTCATATATAATATATTTATTTCTCTACTATACATACATAAAGGTGTTCTAAACTTGGACAGACACCCTGTATATGTGATGTAGAAATAAGATTCTTAAGGAGTTAGTAGCTCAGTCAGCGAAATTGCGATCGGTTCAAAGAGTTTGAGAGAAAAGGGATGACAAAGGAGAAAAGTAAAAACAAAAGGATAAAAAGAGGGAAAATAGAAAGAATAAAAAAAGAGAAAAAAAGGAATACGGGAATTCTGTCCACGCGACGTCAAAGCGCGGTGGTGGTCGTTCTTGCAGGTTGCACGTGCTGCAGATCGTAGACCTTCCTCGGGCGTCGAATGACGCGTTCTCTGGTGTTACGTAATTCTAACCAATGCCGCCAGTAATAACGCACAACTTTTAAAATACGTTACGTTATATGCGGGGCGTCACCTCTCTTTCTTTTCTTCTTCTTTTTCTCTCTTTCTAACTCATTTTCCATGCACATAACTTTAATCTCTTTTACAAACACGTAGATTCAAAAAAAAAAAAAAGACAGAAAATTCTACAGAAACTATTTGAATTGCTAATTATTAAATATTACTTATTATTAATCAAAACTAATCGAAAATAACTTCTAAGAAAAAAGATATTTCAAATTAGTTAACTATTTGTATAATGGCGTACCTTAAAGCATTCTAGGAGAAACAATATGGCGCCCGAAGCAAAAAAGAGAGGTATATTTGTCTAACCAAATTGTTTGAATCATTTAATTAGTGTTTTCATTCAATTTATTTTTTTGATTATGTAATATTTTATTAGGTGTATGTATGTGTATATATATATATATTATGTGTATAGATTGATGAATATGTAGAAAGTAAGTTTTCTTTGAACGTTTGTTAAATCTTTGGAAGAAAATACTTGGAGTTTGAGTTATGAATAGCACGTGAGTGACCACGAGGAACTCGAGTCACATGTCATACCGTGCCACGCACAGACGACGAGTTCGCTTTTCGAATGATTCGTGTGTCACGAGTCGTTTATACTTAAACTCACTCACACTCTTTCATTTTCTACACGGCCAAAGGAGTCTTTACGAGTTTTCCAAAATATGTAACTACTACAATATTCTGACTTAACATTAGAAGAATATTATTAGAATTTCGTTTAAAAATTTTCCAAATAACTTTGACGAGAGATTATTGAATTTGATTCTAACAAATTTTATATTTATGATGAATCAGAAATGATTCTAATTATTTCTAAAAATCAATTACTCTTTTTAGATTAATTGTGTACAGATTGTGAACAATTAAATCTTACCATCTTTAAAGAATAAATTAATAACTGGAGACAAAATAAAAATTGATTTTAAGATACACCATAGGAACTTATGTGACATATTACGCAATTAATATTTAATTAAATTTATTAATTAATAGAGACATTGGTTTATTCATTCTTGCCTTTTAAATCTTACCTTGGAAGGTTAAAGAACTCTTGAACGTAAGCCAAATTTAGCATCGATTGATTTCACACTTCTAACAAGACAATTTAAATATACCCTCACAAACGCATAAAATTTCTTAGTACAGTTAAATACAACCCACCTCCAGTTTTACAATTTTATGTTCGGGTTTATATATCTCGGGGACATCTTCTTTACTCATTCGGCCATTATGTAACGCATTGAACATAACCTATAAATCAATGAAACGGCATAAAGAGACTTGAGATTTAAAATATCCTGACATTGGAGAATACAATAATTTACAAATATATTGTTTTTTATTTCATATTTGTTTTGTCATAGTTTCCTAATTAGTTATTAATCATTATACTACATAGTCACTACAATAATGACCTATACAAAAACACTTTTTGTTGCAATGTGCAACAAACAATTACTCAACGACCTAGTAGTCAAAATATTTTGTTAGTTTGCCAAAGTAAGACATATGTTTTTACATCTATTTCATCGATTATGCGATCTACGATATATTTTATTTAATATTCATACAATACTTAATATATATATAAATACTTTTTTTAAATAATACATTCACTAAAATGCAATTTTACACAAAATCGAAATTTACAAAAAATATATACGTCCAAAAAAATTATATAAACACATGAATAAGAATTTTTGTATACAATTTTATATTATACATGAAGAAAATGGCGGCGAAAGTGGGAATGAATTCGAAACGAAGAACTCTAATGATAGATAGATAAATAGATAGATAGATAGAAAACCGGTCCAATGTTTTCGACAATGTACCTAGACCGTTCTATAATAGTCCGACGTTCCAAATCACTTATGCTTCAACTATCCTTAACACTTTGTCATCGTTCACAACAACGACAATGGTTAGAAACAACATTTTTGTTCTACTAGTAAAAATGATTAAAAAAAGATAAGAAACGTCCGAAAAAATTGTAAATAAATAAACAATACCATAATAAAACTAAACAATTAGATTTAACGATATCGTGAAATTAAAATCTATTTTTTAATAAAATTTATTATAATAATATTTTGGTTTTACTTAAAAATTACCCACCGTAAATGGTTTACAACAAAGAACGATTAACCTTTGTTTTAATCTTGATATGAATTTATTCGTTAAAAGTTCTACTTACGCAAACTTCAATGTGTATGCAATTTAAAATATAAAAAGGACAATAAAAAAAATTACTACCACACTTGACATTTCAGCATATTCAGCTCTTATTGCAACCCAAAACGTAATTGGACGATTAATCAATAATATTAATTCGACAGTATACGCATAACTCTTGAAAATATTTCATCATAACATTTCACACGACCATATTTTAAAACTATTCTTTAAAAATATCTGGCACTTTGAATGGTGGATACTTTAAAAACGATTCGTGTGGTCTACCCTGTGTGTTTCAATTTTCATTATACAATCGACATCATTAATAATCTTCTAGGTTCGATCAGGATGATAGATTCGTTCGTTGCATTTAACTTGGCATGTTTCTTTTTACGATTAGTAATAAATTGCGATTGTCGTAAATGTTAGTGATATGAATTGAAAAAGAGGAAAACAAATAAAAAATAAAACGGGAGAACAACATTAAAAAGATTTATTCATCGGAGATGTTGTTAGAGAGTCCAGACATACGTATAGACAGAAAAGGTTGAGGAGAGAGTTGGGTTTCCCTCTTGAGTAACCGGCCGATCAATGAAGATGTCTCTAAGGGAAAAGGAAAAAGGGACTCCTCGTTGTGGCACAAGTTCAAATTTTGATTGCCAAAAAGGGAAAGGAAGAAAGAAAAAGAAGTAAAGAATAAAAAGAATCTACGCATCTACTGTGTAGTAGTAGCCATAGCAACGGGCGTGTCTTTTTCGATTTCACTTTCGATATAAGAGTAAAAAAAAATATATATATATATATATATAAATATATGAAGAAGAAAAAATAATTATATTATATAAATTATAATTAATATATATATATATTAATAATTAATAATATATTAATATATTAATATAATAATATATATAATATAATTATATNAGAGTCTATCCGTTCGCGAAAGGGGTTTGTCTTCTTGCTCATTTATTTATAATATCGAAATTAATCGCGATTAAATATACTAATTACGAAGCAATACATGTAAGACATTTATTACATGCTTTATTGGTACGAAATCGAGTAAATTAATACTCGATTTCACCACTACTAATACGCGAATCAAACACGTAATAAAAAATAAAAATGCATTAATTAATTTGCACTGTTAATTAAGTGAATTTAACCGATAAGACAAGAAGACCTATCCTAAACTAATAAAACATACATACAATGAAATATACAGTTTCATGAGCCATTCCAAAAAAGGAATAACTCTTTTTTTGGAATAAACTCATGTGCTCGTCAATAATTTTTTTGGTAAAAATTACAACCAGTAGCTCGTGCCGATTCGGACCTTTCATCCTCAGCATGATTGAGCACCGGAGGGACTTGAAATTTGTCACTCACTCATTACCAATGTTATATAACATAGATGTGACATTTTATTAGAATAAAATGTCATATATATGATACATGAACAGTTGGCATTAGAAGTTCTGCGGTGGCTCCAAAACACTCCTACTTCGTAGAAAATGATCCCAGCTGCATCCCTCGTCCACCAGGTCCATCGGAGAATTTCTTGATGCACTTTCCTTGCACTCACTCACTCGCGTGACTCTAATAACGCGGTAAACGATTATAAGTCGCGATACCGAAATTTTTCTTATACGACGAACAACACTGACTCTACACACGCGTATGATTTGAATTTAATTTACGCCCGCCCGGTCACTGACTCTACTTCGCGATAAAAATTTGATTTTAATTATTCGAACAAACACTGACTCTACTTTTACAACTGTATACCAGACAGTTGAAATATCAAAACCCGACACACGTCTTACCTGTAAACAAAAAAAAAGAAAAATGAAACGATTAGAATCATTGTTATCATTTAAAAATCATAGAAAATTATTGAAGAAATGTTTAATAGAAAAGTTAACTTACCTTTTCATCTTTTTAGATGATGCCCGACAGGTATCCCACTTTTAAAGATGACGATGCTGTAGACGGTTCAAACGACGGAGAAACTTTACGTGTTTCTTATCGCGATCACGGCACTGAATCTACTTCGCGATTTAATTTTACTTTAATTATTCAAACAAACACTGACTCTAATTTTTATTAACTGCATTGCACGCAGTCCAAAAATTCAAACACTAACACTACTTATCCTTCTGAAACAAGATAAAAGTACAAAACGATTAGAATCATTGTTATCATTTCAAAATTATAAGTAAATATTAAATTAAATGTTTAATATCAAAATTAATTTACCTTCTATCTTCAGTGATGAATGCCCGATGGGTCTCCTACCCTTAGGATGACGATGCGCGAGCGTTTAAATCGAATAAACGAAACTGACGTAGTTTCTTTTCCCGAACAAAACCGAAATTTTTATATACGGCGAACAAACACGGACTCTAATTCGCGATTTTGTTGAACGATGCAAACAAACGATCCCCTCATTGCCAACACGCACGATTGCAATGGTAGTCTGAAACAGAAAAATGAAAAAGAACTATTAATATCATCGTCATAATATAAAAGACAATTAAAAAATTATCATTAAAATGTTTGATAGAAAATTTATACTTACTTGTAGTCTTCTGTGATGAATGCCCGATGGGTCTCCTACCCTTAAGATGACGTTGACCAGTAGACGGTAACGAAAATAAAAAACTATAATAAAGTTTTTTATTACAAACGCGAACGCGATCGCGACCGAGACGTGTTTTAAACCGACCGCACTACACGTCAAAAAATCGACTAAAAGAATGTACATGATTAAAGTTACTACAAAATAAATCGAGTATTATTATGTGAAATATAATATGAAGGTAAATATTTAAGGGAAAACAATGAGAGGAATGTGAATATGATATTAATTAGGAAAATGAAAGAAACCAATTATTATTATAATATTAATGATAAGCGGTCTTTAGCTAGATTTTACTTGCCATGGAATGTAGAGCATATAAAAATATGATCAACATTACACAGAAAGTAAAATACCATTGCCCGGGTCTAACCACAAGGAGGTAACCGCTTCTGAAGACCCAAAAGGGATGTGCATCATAAAGATGCTCTCATCCGAATACAATTCAAAGGACGAATCTAACTCTTAGTCCCCACCATAAGAGTACCATCCGAAAAATCGTTAAAATTATTATCGAAAATACCAGAGAAAAATTTCAATACTAAAAAATACAAAATGATAAACAAGGAGTGTAATCTGAAAAGAAATTCAATAGAATCATCGATGATACTTAAAACTAACACACCCTAGAATAACTTCAACTTATAGAAATACAATCTATATACATTTACATACATAATTTTCAATATACATAAAATAAAGTATAATAATTAAAAAGAGTATACAATTATGAGTTGTTCTATGGAACCCATAAATAAAGAAAATACATTAAAAATAATGATCACGCATGTGCGATGCTACAAATAGAATTATATAAAGATATAAATTTTCATTTTATTTATACAAATAATTATTTTATACTATCCTACATTACCAAGTCCACTTCTTGTTCCTTTATGGTCCTCCTTTGGTCCACCTGTGGTCGTTTCCTTACCATAGTCCAATCTGCAACAGATGGGAAAAAAACAAAAAAGGGGGGATGGGTATAACTTTTAAAACGGAACTTTTCACGATTTTTTTTTTAAGTGGTTTCCCCCCGATTGGACTAGTCCACTGACGCTAAATTTAGGAGAAACCTACACTCCAAGGTACAGTCTAACACCAATACTAACAGCGAACTTACGGAAAATAATCCTTGGGTCCGTCTAACAATTAGCGGAAGATGCCTTTCCATACAATGAAGCTTTAGTTTCCCATGCTAAATGCATATCTAACTATGCATATCAAAAAGCCAAAAAATAAAAAAAAAATAAATAAATAAAGACGATAGTTCCAGTTTAATAGTTAAATGAACATGATTCTATCCTTGGGAGTAAGATGGAATCATGACTCGCGTGGGCAGGGTCGCATGCCTGAAGTAAATTCTTTATTCGTAAATGGTACCACCCTTTACGAACAAAAAATTTACCCGCTACCCATTAAACCACTTCTGAAACAGAAATTTTCATGAATGTTAATACAATTTTATTTTCAATGTAAGTAATTGAAGTATTTTATATTACCTTCCGATTCAGAAATGCAATCAAGTTGACGACAGTTATCTGATAAACTGAA
>NW_015148990.1:930638-1044872 GCF_001465965.1 Polistes dominula | reverse complement strand
ATATATATATATATATATATATATATATATATATATATATATATATATACATATTAAATTATATTTTAACTATTAAAAATATTAAATTTATTATATATTATTAAATATTAAATTTAAATTTAAAAAAAAAATATATATATATATATATTATCTCTCTCTATATTTAAAAAGGTATAAATATCTTATAGTTTATCGATATATATATAAATAGATAACCTATAAATAGATCACCTGTGTATAAATTGTCATATATATAATTGAATAAAAATGAAAAGATATTTAGTGTAATATAAATAAAATAGAGAAAAATATGAAAGAAATATTGTTTGAGGATTAGTATTCGTCGTCCTTCGTTGAACCAGAGAATTTTGCCGATGGATCTATCTATCCCTCGTTTCATCGTTCGTCTTCTATTCTAATTCCAATGCTATTCTAGTCCTATGCTAGCACGGTAGCCAATCGGCTACGTCCGCCGGAGCGCACGACACTCTACGAACGCCCTCGTCTCGTTTCGTCTCATCTCTCTCTCTCTCTCTCTCTCTCTCTCTCTCTTTCTCTCTCTCTCTTTCTCTCTTTATCTGTCTGTATCTCTCTTCTTCTTCTCTTCTTCTTCTTTTCCCTCTCCTCTTCTCTCTACTTATCCCCCGCCACCTTCCGATTACCTACGCTCACCCCTTTCCGCGCACAACCTTAGTCGATCTCAGGGCATCGCGTGCGAAGCATTATTGCGCTGCTGCATCCTCGTTACGTGTATTTTCGTCCCTTATCACTCATCCGTAACGATCGAGACAAACGACGGTGAGAGAGGAAAGAGAAAAAGAGAGAGAGAGAAAGAGGTGGGGGTGGAAGGGATGAAAGTACGGTAGGGTAGCAGAGGGTGATTGATAGTGATTTGAAAAGATATCTAATCAAATTATTTAATTATTGGTAGAGTGAGGGAAAATAATAATAATAATAATAATAATAATAATAATAATAATAATAATAACTATTTTCGAAATTTGTAGTAAGAATTTTGAGGGATTTCTTTGAACAACATTTTTTTCTTTCTTTCCTTCCTTCCTTCCTTCTTTTCTTCTTCTCTTTTCCCTTTCTTAATGTTATATTATATTTATCATCGAATAATGCATTTATGAAAAAATAAGTAAATGCATTATTAGAAACTTTAAATCGTCGTGTGGAGAGTGCTTGAAAACGGATTATCTATCTATCCATCTACGGTGGAAAATTTAAAAAAGGGCGGAGGGAAAAAGTCATGCAGTGGCGCCGACAACGGAGGGTTACCCACGTGATCGGCTCCTCCAATCACGTTTTGCTTTTAGCAAGGTACCAAGATGGTACGATTTTCAAATTGTCATGAGTTAATGCTCGCGAAATTGGTCTGTTTGTTAAAACAAAACATCTTTTGTAGTTTTTTTTTTAATTTTAAATTTGTTTTAATTATTTTTCGCTCTCACCTTTTATTGTTGTTACATTATTTAACACGCTAATAAATTTATTTATACGCTTCAGTAATCCTTCTTTAATATAAAAATAGAGAGAGGAATGATTTGTAATATGAAATATAATCCTCTATATATGAGATAAATGTAACATTAATTAATCATATTGTAAATTATGACACGTTTTAAAAATTACTAAGATAGAATAGTATAAAGAACCTTCAGCAATTGTCACACTTACCGTTCACGAAAGAGAGATTCATTTGGCACGAAATCTAGGCTAACATACTTCGTGTTATTTGCTATCCTTGTATATATATATATTTGTTCACTCTATGACTCTTCCAAACATTTATTGAAAGATATTCGATTTTTACAGTAGTAAAAATAAATAATACAAAAAAAATACAAATCTAATTTACAACGAATGAACAATACTTTGAATTTATGACCTTTTTTTTCAACAGCTCCGCCAGTAGAGGAGGACGAAGAAGAAGACTTACGAAATGGATACGTAAAAGGTCAACAAAATGACACAAGCTCTCATAGTTTCGATCGAAACGGACAGACTGAGTATAAATCAAGAAGAAGCATCGTTGGATCCAGTGGTAGCAGTGGTTATGCAAGTGGAACATCCAGATCGAGAAGAGATGACTCTACAGGGTCTCTGTCGCAACCTAAAATTATATTTAACGAGGATGAATATGCAAGGATTAGTACACCTAGACAAGATGTCTTATTCAAGAAGGGTTATCTATCCCGTAAAAAAACATGGACTGGTAACGCCAGTACCAGCGCTACCCCATCAACCACTGAGAGTCAATCAGCCTCGCATTCAACCGCAGGTAGAGGTATAGGTAGAAGCGTAAAGCATTTCATCAAATCTTTAGTTTTATTATCCTTTGTGTTTGTTATTTTAATATTTTATGTATATAGCAATAAGATTAACTTGTTCTGTTGTCGTCTTTGTCTATCTTAGGAAAAAGGTAACTTCTTGATTATTCTATATTCATTCTCTTCGTTCGTATTTATTTATTTATTATGTTTTCCTTCTTCTTAATTTTCATATCTCTACATCATTCACCTTATTGAATTTATTTTTCTTAAAATAGTTGATCTTTTATTTGTAATGCAATGACCTTTTAGATGGTAGCGAAACAACAGAGGATCAACAATTATTGGATAGGGATAGTGCATCTGGTGAATATCCTCCAGGAGTTGATCCAGCTGCTCAAGTTGGTTACGGGACATTTTATGATCACGCTAGCGGTTATTATTATGAGTATCCAGTGATGTTGGTAGGACCTGCACCGGTTCCTGCTCCAATTGGACCTAGCATTCTTGCAGCTTTGCCATGTACTTCAGTACCTTTGAGACCGATTGAGTGGATCAATCCAGCCTTCGTACCAAAACTATCTGGTCAATCTTATTGTATAATGGACTCCAATGATAATAATTATCAGGTGAAACTGACTCTACTCTGTGTTATTGTACTTATCCGTATTTAGAAAAAACAGGAGGTATTAATGTCATCAATAACGATTGAATGATTTTTAACAGAGTGGTCAAAGTACAGAAAGTCATCCCGTGGTAATAGAAGAACATGGCAATGAATTAGTACCAGTAGAAAATTCTAATGGTGTATGGAACGGAAGTGTTACTGGAAGTGCAAGTTGCAATGGAAGTGTTGCAGAGGAGATGGAAGAACAACAACAACCACAACAACAAGAGCAGCAACAAAAACAAGAACAACAAGGGGAAGAAACATACGTGACGACAGGGGAAGTGGTGGTCAAAGAGGATAATCGAACAGAAGAGCTTTATGGTGTAGCGGATCAATGTCCAATGATAGAAGAAAACAACGATGATGGAAATGGTGGTGGTCCTTATCTTGAACCACTAGTAATGCAGCAAGCACCTGTATACCACGTGCCACATGTGATACCAGCCATACCACAACCATATATGTATCCTGGTCACTACATGTTCGGCCCACCACTGGTCAACGTTAATGGTTGGTTAACAATTGAATCTCTCTGTTATGTTTATGCGAAAAATTATTGATATTGTTTTTATGACTTATTTTAAATCACTAAGAATAGTTAGTTTGTTTTTATTCGCTCTTCGTATACAATTAGATCTTCGTTCTGTTCACGGACGGATGGACGGAACAACGGACGAAATAAAAAGTCTTATTATGGATAAGAGAGAAAAAGAAAGAAAGAAAAAGAGATATATAGGAAGGAATCTTTCTACATATATACATATATATGTAGAGGAAATAAAAAAGCGCACGTTGGGAAGGAAGCGCGTAACGTGTCTCTTTATGATCGTTTACGTAACGTTGCACAATCGACCGCTATCTTTACGTATTCTTACATTATGAACTTGGAAAATATTATATGACTGTGTTAGTTTTCTATTTAATAATTATATATTCTTACTTCAGAGAGTATTATAATAGAACTTGGGGGACAATATTTATTTTTCTTTTTTGTTTGACGTATACGATCGTAAGAAATAGAATCGTTTTAAACCATACTGTTGGTATTTTCGATACTATGGATATACGAGACTAACTTTTGAAAGGTAAAATAAATAGTGGGAATATAAAAAAGAGAAGAAAAAAAAAAACAGGGAAAGGGAAAAAAAAACTAAAGAAAGAAGGAGAGAGAAAAAAAGAGAAATGTAGAGAGAATGAGAAATATCGGCTACTTCCTTCCCTGTAATGCGTCAAGATTGGGCATAGTACATTTGATTGTACCTGTTTCTAATGTTAAACGAGAACAGTGTCGGTTGGATGCGCGGCCAGGGGAAAGGGATTTACCCAGATACATGACTGCTGTCCCGTCCATCGACATCATTGCTGTTTTATTACCACCGTGCCTCTACCCCATTCAAGGTAAAAGGTAATAATACGCAAATAGGAATAGCTCATGCCTTAGATACGATCGTAATAGGAAAGGTTTTGATTATATTAATGAACAAATCTACTAAGTCATTAAATGATCATTTTAATTAAGATTTAATTAACAACCAAGATCATTCATTTTCAAGTCAATTATTTTAAACCATTCATTTAAATTCGAAACCCCTATCCCTATTAAATATTGAAATGTTCTCGCTCTTGCGTTAAAAATTAAAAAAAAAATAATAAAAATAAAAAAAGACAAGAATTCAATTGATTTGCAATCGTATCTAACAGCAAAGCTTCCTATTACACGCTCGATGTCTCGTATTTGTACAGAAAACAATCAAAAAATCAAAATGTATCCAGGAAAGATGTTTTCTGGTATATTCACCTGTGTCATCTCATTCACTACGTTTAATATAATATATCTATATAAATAAATGTAATTATCTCTCGTATTCGCGTTTACGATCACGCCGTTCTCTCATTGCAATCACGTTGCACACATTCGAAAACCATCTCTCTTATCTTAGAGGTCCATTGACTCATGTCCGACGATCACGAGTCACGGTGCCGCGGGCAAATTGCTTCGACATTTAGCACGTCGGAAATATGCGTTGCCTCCTTGAAAAAGAAGAAGAAGAATAATAATAAGAAGTAGAAGTAGAAGTAGAAGAGAAGACAGTAAGGAACAAGTAACGAAACTTGGCAAAGTAAACGCATTGCGCTACTAAAACACTAAAATAGAGTCTGGGTAAAAATATATTCGTTGGCGTCGATGCGAGGCCAGGAGCTCTCGAGAAAACGTTAAAAAGCCAAGTTCATTCCATACCTTCCTCAAGCAAGTCCTCCTCTTAATTGATGGACGAAGAAGAAATTAAACTCAAAAGGTGTTTTATACAATTTATTTTACAACAGCCTACAACGACAAAAAAAAAGAAAAAAGGACACTGGTGCACTATATTCATTCTTTAATTGTCCTTTCATAAAAGAAGCGTTCTGTATACTCGTTAGATTATTTCTATTTGCAATATATTCGGATAATAATAATAACTAATTTTACAAATATTATTTAAATTTACTAAGAACAATTGTATTGTCTTTTTCTATTAAAAGGTGTAACCATACAAGGAGGACCAATGATCAGAACAACAGATGTTACAAGAATGACGACTGCTTACAACAAACGAAGAAAGAAGAAAAGAAGTAGAAAGCAAAGAAGACTCGCGTTGGTAATGTTGAATTGGATTATATCCAAATATGTTTTACATGTATATAAACATTAGAATATATAATATACTTATATTATTATCATTTTCTTCAGGTTAATCATGAAGATGATGAAGAAGATTACAGTTCCGAAGGAGAAAGTGCTTTATCGTCTTCTCGGACATCTTCTTGGTCTACGTGTCCAGCTCTGGTCACAACAACAACAATAACAACAACCACAGCAATGACAACGACGACAACGACAACAACGATGACAACGACGACAACGAGGACGACGAATCGACCCCTTAATCCAGAGTGCGAAGAATTTCAACTTCGTCCAGTCGTCGAACGTGATGTTTTACCTACGTTACAACCATCATCATCACCATCACCATCATCACAACAACAACAACAACAACAACAGCAGCAACAACAACAAGAACAACAAGAAGAACAGCGTATCTCTGAAAAAACTGAACAATTACTTCGAATAAGTACGATTACCGAAGGAATACGTGAGAACGGTAATAATACTTCTTATGATACAAAGTATAATACTTCCTGTAAGGATATGAACAACAAAGAAGAGGAGGAAATGGCAATATTGAATGAAATTCACGATAAGAATTTGAAATCATTCGTGAAAGAGTCGTCGTCATTGTCATCGTCGTCGTCGTCGGTATCGACGTCATCTAACAATCAAGTTGACTCTTTGACTAATCCAGAGAATAGACTGATCAACTACCTCTCTGATAATAACAAAGTCAACTCAACGAACGAGGAGATTACAGACTACGTAATTAACGACGCAAGGACTGAAAGTAAAGCGTCGTTCTTAAGGACTGATATTAAGGACGTCCCTAATAATAGTTCGTTCAGTGCCAATGAATTATCCGAACGATCTAATAGCGACGTTAATAAGACATTTTCATCAAAATTATACGTTGAACATGATAATGAAATATTAGTAAATGGCCAACTATCTACGAACGAAGAAAAAGAAGAAGATAATATTGATGATGATACAGAGATAATGAATCAAATTCCATCTCTAGAAAATCGTACCTTGATTTCTAAAACAGTAACAACGTCCTCATCATCAGCATCAACATCGGCATTGGCAACAGCATCGTCGTCGTCGTCAAGATTGTCGAGTCAATTGGATCCTGAGGAAGAAACGATAGAAACCAAATACGTTAATACTCGACAAGAAGAGTTGCAAAAAACATCCGAATCGTTGGATACTGCGAAGGATACAACAACGATTTTATTATCTACGAAAAAGAAGTACAATTCGAAGGGTACAAAGTTAACAAGAGAATCAACACCCGATCCAACTAACTCAAATAATAATAATAATATTAATAATAACAATAGTAATAACAATAATAATAATAATAGTAGTAATGGTGCTGCTATTGGAGTCGAATGCGAGAGCAAAACAGTTATTTCATTTGATACCATCGATAATAACGTTGACAACGCACAACAACCACCGACACTTTCATTACCCTTCGATTCGGAATCCGTATCTATTATTGGAAAAGATAATAACGAAATTGAAGTGGAAGATCGTGTGTCGAGCGAATCCGTATTTGAGACTACAAGAGACAATGTCGATAATAAGACTGTTAGCGAAGACATCGCCGAAAATTCGAACGATGATTCAGGTTTCGAGACCCAAACGCGTCATCCCGAATATCGTATTACCGAAGCCGTAACCAAATGGTTAAGAAGAGCTAACTCACCCGACGTATTTATTAAAACATCATCGATTGTTTCGGACGATAGCGAGGATGAAAACGAGGATGATTTCGACGAAGAGCCGCCAAAAAACTTGCAAGGCAACCCCATACCTGCACTATCTTTTAATAGCAAAGCCGATGATGATCAATCATCGTGCATGGCTAGCTGCAGCGAATTCGCAAAGATTAATAACAACATTGAGAACGATAAAGAGCGCAACAATAATTTATTATCAGCAGTTAATAAAAGGAAAACAGCAACAACAACGTATGTTCGAGGTATTAAGAAAATATCAAGAGATAGATTCGCTAAACATGTTGTAAATAAAAATGATAATATTCTTAACACCAAAGCTAGACTTTCTTCCTTCGATTATTCTTGTCAACAACAACAACAGAAAAAGGAGGAACGACAACAAGAAACAGAAGAATTCACAAGAAAATTAAGAAAAAAGAATCTGCTGAAAACAAATGTTGCTGCGGGAGTTTGCGAATTTGTTGAGAAGGATAGTGTTGCGGGTATGAGGGTTGCTAACAGCTCTCGGATGAATTCGAAAAGAAACAACATCAGACGTGGGAGAAAAACAGAGAAAATTCATAAAAAACCGGCTGAAAGTATGAACGTTAAGATAAGATATATTAATGACGTTGCTGGTATGGAAGATGAAGGAATTGCAGAGGAGGATACTATGAATGTCAGAACATTTGAGAAAGGAGAAATAATTGTTTCAATAGATGGGAAATTTCTTCAAATTTCACCGTTCGCACAGTTCGTGCATTATGTTGAGAATGTATCCAAAAGTATTAATCAAACGAACGAGATTAATGTGAAAAAGACAATAGTTGATGCTAATAATAAATTAGAAAAAGAAAAGATGGATAAGAAAAAAAGAAATAACAACGATGAAGACGACGATGATGATGAAGTAGAAAGTACAGTTGCTTCGTTGATTAGTATAGAGGAACCTGACGTATTAGAATGTTGGGAAGCAGAAACTATTGAGCCAATAAGAACTCCAAAGAAAATATTACTAAGTCAAGGTATATCCTATGAAGGAGAAGCTGCTGAAGAAGATAATTTTCAAGCCGAGGAAGCTATCATAGAGCATGTACAAAAGTATTACAGATTCGCACGCGAAAGCGCTACGAGTATTGAAGAGGAGCCATTAGAAAGTAAAATAAATGCGCTCGATCTTAAGCCATTGAATAAATCCAAAATGGTGCCAAATAGTCCTGTTGAATTGATCAAAGGTTATCAAGAAGAAGAAATTCCAATAATAATGCCAAATGAAAAAGACACAAGTATAGTGGGAAAACTTAAAGTACCCATCGATGAAGCTTATGAAGTATATGAAAGTTGCTACATGGATAAATCACAATCCATAACTCTTGATTCAATTTTTCAACCACGTAAAGCATTAAATCGTCAAGAGGGCGAAGGACCCGTACCATGCAGAGCAGTTTGTTGTAGCATTCAATAATAATCTTAAATAACTAACAAACCAACAGTTATATAACTTCATTATAAATATAATGTCTTGGAAAAAAAAGACAAAGAACGCGATGATTGTTCTAAGGCTGCACATTTCGATTGTACTCCTAATGACACTGTACTTTTTCCACAAACATTACATATATATATCAACGTATATGTTTACACCATTGCCTCGAAAATGAAAGATCGAAATTCATTCATTATATTATATATATATATATATATATGAACTATGCGTTAATATATTTTTATCGTACAACAAAAATCATAATTCTTCAAGAAATGTTTCGAATGAATTACGGGGGAACGAAACATATAAAAAAAAAAAAAAAGAAGACTGTTCTTTCTTTTCTGTTTTAGTTCTTTTTTTTGTAAATAATTATATTTTTATCATCTCGTCATATTTCACAAATATTTCAATCGAACGTTATTACCCATACTGTATCAAAGCAAAGAAAAAAAAAAGAAAAAGCATTAATGTTATTGTTTTTAACGAATTAATGATTACCACGATGGGTAGAAGAAACTACTTGGCGCACATATTTTTATTTCTATGTTGACGAGTATACATACAAGTCGCGCATTTTTGATGATCTTGCCAAAAAAAAAACAAGATTAATCGAATATATATCATCCCGTTATCTTTACTTAATGGATAGAAATCATTAAGAATGACGAAGAATAAAAAAAAAAAAAAGAAAAGAAAGGAAATGGAAAAATAATGGAAACACAAGCTACGACGACACGTTGATTATTTTTCTTGTTCTTATTAAAAAAGAAAAAATACAAAAAAGTACGTATTAAGCACGATACGAATTATTATTATTATACCATGTCTGATAATGACTAAAAAAAAAAAACCTATTTTTTACAAAAGCTCCGTTTAATCCACCGAATTTTACATAATAATCAAGTTCGTGTACCACGTTAAAAAAAAACTACTTTCGCTTAGGGAATACCTTAAATTTGTTGTTCGGAGATAAAAAATATAATTGAAGATACTATACAGCTTGTACTAGAAAAATCGCTATATTAATTAATCGCTTCATTCAATTTCCTAAGCCGAGGGCTTATATTATTATTATTATTATTATTAAATGAAGATTAAAAAAAAAATAAAAAGAGAAAAACTAGAGAAAGAAGAACTCGGAAACAATTATTTCTTATATACTTTGAGTAGTATAACATATGGATATTGATATAATTATGGGCATTACGTTTGGCTAGGTATATATTATAATCTAGACGAAAAAGAAAAAATGCAGTAGATTACGTAGTTATATCCTAGCTGTTGAAAAGAAAAGAAACAAACAAAGATTACAAAAGTAAGATACAAAGAAATAAGAAAAAAATAATTAATATAGAATGTACATAAGTTAATGCTCACATGGGACAATGAGCAAAAAGTTACACATTAATTTAAAAATTATCTAAAACAATAGAAAAGAATATAAAAGTTACGTTGAAATAGATACATACATACATAAATACATACATACTATTGATAWAATAGATGCACACTTGCTTGTATACGCATACGTGTACTTACTTACACATGCAAAAAGAAGAAGAAGAAGAAGAACAAAAAATATATAACAAAAGCTGTTGTTATGTCATAATTCATATTAGTTTCATATAGCAGGGAAAAAAAGGATAATATACCTCAGGTTGATGGTAAAAAATGTATATCTCGATTGAAAGAAAGAGAGAAAGAAAAAAAATAAACGTATGGTTCACTAATATCGCATGTATCTCATATCATAATATACAAACATACCTCAAAAAATGTATATATTTAAAAGCGCTATTCATCCAAACAAATAAACAAACACAAACATATATATATACACAAACACACACACAATATTGACGTCAGGTATAATAATAAATAATAATAATAACTAATATTAATATTAATATAATAATACAATAATAATAATAATGTAATCATTAATCGGAGCAACAGCGATATATAGAGAAGACAGTCGTTCCTGCAATATCCTAATTTTTCCAAGGTACATGAAAAGCATCGATTATTTCCAGGATAAATCCATAAAGTTAATAGTAATTCATTCACTTTAAAGTATATTAATGATAGGAGCGAATAATACCGCTATATTAAATGCGCGTTGCATTAATTGTGTGCCTTATTCTGTGGCGGCCATTTGTGTAACCAGTTCAAAGCAAAACAACTCCTTCATAATATCAACAATAAACAATATTGTTATTAAAAGGAGCTCTTAAGACTTATTATTACGCTCGAAGTCGCAAACAAAAAAATTTAAATAAAAAAACACTTGGCGACAATGATTTTATCTCTGGGCATGCATGATATAACATTGATGATATATCTTAATGATTGATTAATGGATATCTTGATGGTATGATTTAATATAATATATATTAAAAAGTGAAAAATAATTAAAAAAAAAAGAAAAAAAAACAATAAACAGCAACAACAACTCTCATTTATTCCCTTCGTGATTAAAACTAACGTGCATACACACATTCGTATGAGAAAAATACGTGGTAGACACTAATATATTAACGTCTTACAACAACAACAAATAAAAATAAATAAATACAAAAACGTCACGTTACTGTACAATTATATTTTAGTTGAATTTAAAATAAAAATGTAAGGGAGTTAAGTGTACTTCAAATTTTGTTGTGTTTTTGTTTAAAAAATATGAATAAAAAGTTGCAATTAATTGTTATGTGTTTTTTGTAACAATATAGCTTTATGTTCTTTCTTTTTATTTTAGTTTGTTGTTATTTAGTCAAAGGTAAGATAAAGAATGTTGCAAAGAATATTATTAGAGAGTAAACATTTTATTAATATATTATAATATTATTACTTAATTAATTAATTATAATTATATATGACGAATTTACATACAAACTTATGAAAAATAAAATGAACATTTCTTTTATTACAATTAAGATGATGAAGAATATATTTAACGTATATAAGAATATTAATTTCAAAGTTTTATTATATTTTATGTAAAAATAATTTGTGAAAAAAAGGAGAAAAAAATATCTTAGCTACAATCATTTTAAATATTACCGCCATTAGAAAATGTCAGTTGGTAGCATTGTTAACAGATAGGTTATTCATTTTATATTTGAGTTTATCAGTGTGGTATTTTGTAGGACTATTAAAAGTCTGGAAGGATTTCGTTTAGGAAATGTATTGAGATATTTTTCTTTTATCGGATTAAACAGAGAATTATTGATATTTAGATCAAAATGTGGTATGAAGTAATACCGACGATGGTAATAATAGTAGCTGGTTTGACATTACCGCATTATGGTGCCCATTATTTATGTTTAAAAATGTTTGACACTGTGAGTAGACGTTTTTCATAATATATATTTTTAATAATAGTATTATATTATTTAACATCTATCATAACCAATCATTATTTCTTTTAAATCCTGTTAATAGATGCAAAAATGGTTTTATTTATTTATTTCATTTTCATTATATTATACAATGGTAATATATATATATATATATCATTTATAGTTTACTACTATTTATTTTATTCTTCTAGCCAAAACGTAGGTTATTATCAGAAGAGTGGGATTTGCTTATGTTTATAAGAGATTCACGTTTATGTGATCATCCAATGACTGCAGGGGTAAGAACTTATTTTAACATTTCTTACATTTACAGAAAAACGTATAAAAAAGATTAATATGCATATATTTATTTAATTGTCATTTAGAAAATGGGACTGGAGAATATACCTGATGAATGAGAAGTACAACAAATTCGAGTAATAGTATCTTAGATCTATTATGTAAATATACAACTATTTAATACAAAATATATATTACATTAAAAAATATTGTATTGGTTTTATTTTGCGTGTTATATCGTTACCTAGCTTTAAATGTATGTGTATGTGTGTATTTTTTCTTTCAAAATAATATTTTGTATAAAAATGTAATATATTTTTATCTTCTTAATTTTTTATTTGTGTCATAACTTAACCTTAAAAAATATCACTATTTATTTTTTTCGCTAGATGGCGTTAAACTTAGAAAATGTATTACCAAAAAATAGAGTACATTTATTTTATTATTAAATAAATTTAATATCGGTTTAGATGTTATTTTATATTATAATTTCAGTTAACTGTGTGAAAATTATAAGTTCATAAATTATTAAATTATAGTATTTAACATTGAAATATATATATGTAACTACATGCAAAGTTACTACGATCATGTTTGAAAGCATATGTATATTTTTGTATTAATGTAGTTACAATTAGTGGCTAACTTCACTTTGTTTACTATGACCGTTTCAACGTTTGAATTCTATGATAAAGTATTGTGAAATAAATTGACGAAAAAGTAATTGATCAATATGTCTTTAAAAACCAAACGTATGCAAAAGATCTTGGATCCTATTGAAATACAAGTAAAATTATCAATTATGTTATTTAATAATAATACTTATTTTTTTTTAAATATACAAATATTACAAATATTAAAAGCTATGTTTGCAATAAATCTTTCAGATAAATAATTTGAAGCATTCGATAAGAGACAGCGAGGCTGGACAATCCGATGTTCTAAATATAAAATCAGTTTTTTGTGATCAGTTACGTATTCTAGGTGAAAAATTTGAGAACTTATCCAAGGATGATATTACCGATTATCAAGAAATGAAAACTAAAATTGCCAATACCATTGAAGAATTTTGTTTATCCAATGAAATAGTTGCTAATGAATGGGTATGTTTATTTTGTTATTACTGCAATTGAAATTTGATATTAATGTTGAAGCAATATATTTTTCAGGTAGAAAATATCAACAGTCATACGAGCAAAGATGCAATAGGAACGTTACTTGACAAATTTATAATGGCTTTAAAAGCACTTGAAAATCTTGAATGTTTGCCATTAAAACAAAGACTTCAAGATTGTTTCGATTATGTTAAAGAAATGGGTGCTGAAAATGAAATTGAAGATTTTCAAAATATAAAGGTTTTCCCTCTTATTATGTTTTTATAATATTTGTATAACATAAGGGATAAAAACACAAAGTATATATAAAAATATATTTGTATTCGTTATAGGAACTTGGTACTTCTATACTTGAAGTACTTGGTCCGTTACAAAAATATAGAAAAAGTTTAATTTCAAATTTTCTTTCGGAAAGAATAGCATTGTATGCATTCCAGATACATACAACGTTCAGTATGTTAGCACAGCTGGTTCAGGAGCAACATCATTTAAATGCATCAATTTATGTAATGTGATCTATCAAATTTACTAAAGATATATTTTTAAATTGTTACTTATTATAATTTGTTATTGAAAAAATATATTATTAAGTATGAAACGTCCGATAAGTTTGTTTGAAACAGGATATTTTATACTTAATGATCAAATATATCTGCTGTAGGATAAGTAAAAGAAAAAGAAAACTATAAAATAATTTAATAATTATTGCAGAATTGTAAGAAATATATATGCGAAAGAATAAGTCTTTGTTTCAAATTAATAATTGAAGTACTGGAAGCGCCAAATCCATCTCCAGAAGATGAAACTATGGAAAAAGAAAATCATTTTGTTTATAGGTATTCTATGCAAAATTAAATTCTATTGAATTAAAAAACCATTTTTATATTAAATAATTATAAAATAAATTTCATTATTGTTTAGAATGGATTTGGTACTCGACATTATAGCTGAAATGTCAACAAAAACTCAAGACGAACAGATACTAGAATGTACCCAATTGTGGTGGGGTATAGAAGATATATTTTCACATGCAATGTCGATTGCACAAATGTGTCAACCGGAAAATTTTGAAGCAATATCAGCAGCTTGTCGATCGATTATGGGAGAATACGAAAATTTAAAATCCCAATTATGCTCTGAAACTTTTGATCCTAGCGTCAATAATCTCTTCATGAATACTTTAAATGACGCATTATATCGTTTAGAACGCAAAGTCAATATTTCAGTGTTAATGCTTGTTATGGAAGTATTTAGCGATCCTTTTAATGCTTTGAGAAAACTTGTCTTGACGTGCGGAATTACATTAACCGCTAAAAAAAGATCTAAAAACGATTTACATAGCGCAATTGAAGATTTTGATCAGCTTACGGATAAAGCTATGCTAATCGGAATATTTGCTAACGCGTGTTGCAGAGATGTTGAGCGTTCGTAAAACCAATAGAAAATAATATATTATGCAATGTGACAGACATAAGAATTCGTATCAAATTAATTTTAAATGTAACTTCTATTTGCTTATTTGTTCATATGATAATATATTTATACATATACATATATCGTTCTGCTTTTGTCACATTGCACAGTTATGATTCTGTTATTAAAATTATGCTTATAACAAGCATATATATATAAACATATGTATTAATATAATTATTTCATTTTAGGTGTCAACAAAATTCGAAATTGTTTAGCAAGTATTGAATTGTTAGAAAGTGAATTGATTGCTGCTATCACTGCATTCTACCTTCATCCGGATAATAAAGAATTTCGTGCTAGTGTTAAACTTTTAACATCTCAATGGCAATTAGAGATGAATAAATTACATAATACAGTTAATTTGATTATTGATTCTGCTGCTTATTGCCAGGTAATTTAACTGCATATCTCTAAATATATTCAACAAATAACTAAGAATAAATCAGTGCAACTTACTATCTAGGTAGTTTTAGACGATCTTCAAGAACGTATACGTATCATGTCTGATTGTTTTGACAATAGAGAAGCTGTAACTCTACAACAAGTACAAAGTATTGTTTTAAGAGCAGTTTCATTGTCTAGCCAATTAACTGTAACTGTAAATGATATTGGAAGTGATAATATCGATAGACAAACTATAATGATGATTCGAGAATTAAAAGCAGGTGACATACATTGATAACATATATTATATGTATTTATGATATTGTTTGTAAAAATCATAATAATAATATTATATGTTTTCAGCTATATTTGAGACGGATGCAAGTGCAAAAAAGCTTTTGGTAGAAAATGCTACCGAACCGCAACAGTTGCGAGTCATTAAAAGATGCGAATTGATATTAAATGTAATCAAACGATTGCAGCCTGCTTTAGTCAACGTTATGAATAATTCAATGTTAATGAATACTAATTATGGCAAAGCAAGCATGGGACAAGGGGATATGCTTCACAGTAATGATATGAAAATGAAACTTTTCAATATACTTCTGAATACTTTAATTTCATATTTCATTTATTTATTTTTAGATTCAAGTATAAATTATTCTACTACAGCTTACGGTTTGCCGCAAGAAGGAAAAAACTTAACTTATATAAGAACGCCATACACAGGTTTTTATAAAAAAAAAACTATTAAATATTACTATTACTAAATTAATTGTATTTGTTTAACAATTATTTAATATTATAGTGCAAAATTATAAACCACCGTTATCGATACAACCAGCCAATAGCGTACCGAGGACACAAGCAAATTTATCATCTTTAATTCCTTATATAAAAGCTGGACGTATCATACGCACAGAACAAACTATAATATTCAAAACACCGCAAAAAATGGCAAAAGATATTGATGAACAGAGCATGCAGAGAAAATTAAAGTCTCGACATTTATCCAATGTTAGGCAACATTTATTTAGCAGAGAAAGTTTTATGCAACAAAGCGAAATTAATTTCTCTTCTGAGACGATAGATTTAACAGGTAATATGTCTGATAAGTAAGAAGAATACAAATTTCAGTGAGATTATATTTTTTTATTATATGAATAAAATATATTTATAAATATATACTTCAGATATATTAGAAAAAGTTACAAAATTATCTGAAACATTGACATCATCGTTACTTATCTCACGTGATGCAAAAATGGAATTCAATAATTTGCCAGACGAAGAAAAAATTGGATCCTTGACAAATGAATTGTGCGATATTAAAGTTTGCACGATGAAACCTTTCCAAGATTTAAATCAATCTGTTGTTAAGGAAACATTAGAAGAATCTTCTATAATAGGTGGTGGCGACGCTCCATCAATTGAATCAGAAAAATATGAAGAGGTTCAACGATTAGAAAAAAAACTGGAGATCTTATAAAAGCAAGTAATAAAAGATTAAGTAGTCTCTTAAAAGAATTAGGAGAATAATATTAAATAGTTGAAAAAACAACTGGTGCAACTATATCATAAATCCGTCCAGAAAAGAACAAATAAAATAAACAAATAAAGGAATAATAGTTTATGCCAAATGCATATGAAAGATATTGAATGCAACAAGACTGAATAAAAAAAAATAGAACTATTTTCACATACAAACTATTTATAAATAGAAGATATACTTAACAAATTTATTAACGTACAGTATTCGAATGAATTTTCTTGTTAATGCCATAATTAATATCGTTCAACTTACACAGATTGTTAATGATTATTGAATTAATGTTATAGATAGACAGGTTAAATAAAGAATTTATATACGTGAGTATATATATAATAATTAATGGATCATAAATTAAAATATCTATAATTTGTTAAATATTTGTTTTTCTAAAATTTATTAAAAATTGTAATTAATGAAACGAGATATTTTTTACATTATATTTATATTTTTGATTTTATATGTTAAATACTAATTAATATAATTAATAAATAATATGAATATAATGAATATATACATATATATATATAAATATTTGGCAATATTTAATATATTATTTATTTTTAATATTTCGTTCACAACCCTTTTGCTTGCAAAACTGCACTAATTCGCTTCGGCATACTTTTTATTAATTTTTTGCAATAATCCGGAGATATTTTTCCCCACTGTTCTTGAATTCTATCGTACAAATCTGTAATTGAAGTTGGTTGGGAATCATATGAGTCCCGAAGTCGTCTTTTTAGTAAATCCCATAAATTCTCTATGGGGTTGAGGTCGGGGCTTTGTGCAGGCCAATACAGAACAGAAAATTTGTGTGTACTGAGCCAATTTTTTATACTTTTAGCAGTGTGCTTAGAGTCTCGGTCATGCATGAAAATTACATTTTCTTCTTCAAAAGGCATATTTTCAACAGCATCTATAAGATGATCTTGTAAAATATCCTTGTACTGATTCATGATGCCCTCCCTCATAATTCGGTGTAGTGATCCAACACCAAATGCTGTTAGGTAGCCCCAAAACATTAATGATTCGTCACCATGTTTTACAGTTTGCTTTACATGTCGTGGTTTAAGTCTTTCAGTTTTACAAATCCAGCACCATGACATGCCATCTGAATAAATTCTATTAATTTTGGTCTCGTCTAACCAAATAACACGTTCCCATTCAGTAGTTGTCCAGTTTTGATATTTTTTTGGCAAATTCTAAACGGAGTTTTATATTTTTTTTCGATAACATCGGCTTTTTTTTCTTAATGCTTCTAAACTGAGCTTCTTTGAGGATTCTTTGTGCTGTCCACTTGCTTATTGTTATATCCGTATCTTCTTTTAATAATTTTGCAGCTATAGTGGCACTTGAAGCTTCACCAGATGTGACAAACCGTAAAATTCTTCGTTCATCCTGTGGTGATAATTTTTTTGGTCTTCCTCCAACATTTAATAACATACTTTTACAGTATTTTTTTCTTATTCTCTGCACTGTCGACTGACTAATATTACAGTTTTGCGCTGTCTCACGTGTTGATAAGCCATTATTCAAAGAAGAAATTACTTTTTTTAAACAATTTGAATCAATTGCCTTCATATTTGCTTTAATTTACTTGCATACTTTTCCATTCGACTGATTGCAAGAAATTCAGTGCTGAAACGTAAACTAATATTTTGTAAACATATTAAACTGCTAGATGTAAACATACTGCTGAAACATTCTACGTAAACATTCCTTTTACGGACAGGTGCAAAACCGAGTCAATCCATTTATTTTGCCAATGCTAAACGAGGAGATATTATTTGTTGACAAAATTTCTGATGTGTTACTTCTAACTGTAATAAAACTTACTATAATGTTCATTTTTTAATATTCTTCTACATTCTTAGCAATAAATAAAGATTTATACAAAACTAGTGATTATTGGTTCACTTATGCTTCTTACTATATATATATGTATATTAAAATAACTAGATTTTGAATATGCAATAACCTTTTTACCTTTGTTATTGTGTACTACGTACATACGAAAAGTAACGAATTAATTTTATTGCCTTTTTCTATCGCATATTTTTGTAAATATATATTACATAATATCAATGTATATATATAATTAGTAAAATAATACTAGGTTATTAATAATTAACAATAAATAAAAATAAATCGCAATTTTGAGTAACAATTTGACTATGATTTAACAAAATAAAGACTGAATATGTGATTTCATAACCTACAAAAAGTGGTATTTTTTATAAATAAGTATTAATCGAAACATCGTTTTCTAGAATTAAGTGCGTGGTAATAATTATCAAAATAAGAGAAAAGAAAAGAAGAAATCATGTTGGAGAAAAATGAATCAAATGAAATGTTACCATTACCATCTGACAAAATGCCAGATTGTTGGAATCAGGATAATAGAATGAATGCACTATTTTCTCCATTCCGTAGTAAATCTGCTAATCAACAGGATTGGGTATCAAAATACAAATTTTGGAATGATCTTATTTATACATGGTTAAGGCATACAGAACAATGTCATTTTTCTCTCTTCGATTTGAATCAAATCTTTAAACGTAAGGGCTGCACTCCCCTTTGTTTAACAACAGTTATCGAAGAAATGCTAAGGTAAATGCAGTTGTATAATTTGTTTTATTCATGTTACACGTTATTATAGTGCAGAGGATTAATAGAATAAAATAGAAAGAATATTGAAGAGTTACTGTTATTTATATCATATATTTTATTTTTTATCAGGAATGGAGAAATAATATCAGAAGAAGAATTTTTAAAAGAATCAAGCGAATCTTGGGCTATATGGTCTTTGGATATATTTATTAAAAAGCCACTTAAATGGTCCTTTTATAAAATGAAAGATTACGTAATAGGACAGAATATAAATGTTAACACCAAATACGTACATCTTAAAGCAACAAAAGAAATAGCTGAACTTATACTTTCTACGATGGTCAATGATAAAGAAAACGTCCTTATTTCTACGTTAGAAATTCTTGAAAAATGTAAAAAAGAAGAATGTCGATATAATATTAATGAAAATACTTTGAAATTAGCATTGACTTGGCTTAAGCATCATAAAAAGGCTGTTTTGAGAAAGAGTTCAATCAATGACGAATTGTTAGTTAAATTTTCTACACAAACAATTAACGAAATTTCAGAAGTAGAAAAGACATTGTACGAACTGTTGAATCAAGAAAATAAACTCGAAAAGGAAATTGAATTATTGGAGAAAGAAAAAATGCTCGCTATGGATAAAGTTAAAGCGTATTTGGGTAAGGAAATGCGACAAGTAGCGAAAACTCATTTGAGAAAAAAAAATCAAATAGATAAAATAATCGAGAAACGTGCAAACGTACTTGGAAATTTACGTAATCTTATATTAAGTATTCAGGATACGCATTCAAACATTAACGTAATTGATGCTTTCAAACTTGGCTCTAATTTGTTGTCACAATTTGAAAATAATGGATTAACAGAGCAAAAAGTCAGAAATGTTATAGATAATTTAAATGAGGTATTATTATTATAGAAATTTTTATATTATTTAGAAATAGAATTTTAATATCATTTTATATTTAATTTGTTAAATGTTTCAGACTTTAGAAAACTGTCAAGATATACAATCTGCGTTATCAGAAGTATTACCAAATACTGATTTTGTAACGGATTCAGATTTAGAAAAAGAACTTGCAGAATTAATGAATGATAATGAAAATGATAATGATAATGACAATAAGTTGACAACTAATACAAATAATAATAAAGAATTAGAAGATATGGAACAACGATTAAGAAATTTAAGTGTAACAGGTATGTAAAATCAAATATTTTTATTTACTACATACAAATTATATATACATTATATATATTATCTATTACAGGTTTACCTTCACTTCCAAACTCTTCCCCACTAAAAGATGTACCTTCGAAGACATCAACCCCTATAAAAAAGGACAAGATATTGATAAATGCTGAAAATATGTGAATTAGTATTTCATATGTTGTTTTATATTTTTTCAAAAGAGTGTTTGTTTTACATTTTGATGAGATATATTTATACATTTTAAATGACTAACAATTATAATCTTAAGCTTTTATATATAATTTAAAGAAAAATGAAATATGTAAGTAAATTAATAAGAAACAAAGAAATTTATATATACAAACATATTGCTTGTGTCACGCAAGATGGTGCTGTATACGTACAATTTGTAGAGGGTTTCTTTACAGTAAAAAATAATATTAGATTAAATTTCTTTATAACTTTTATTTCGAGGACGCGACTCGTTTCTACTTTGGTATACACTATGGAGGGTAGAGGTAAGGGTAACATCTCTTATGGGAGAAAATTTGAAAAAGTGTCCAGCGTATGCTATAAATAACAGTTCAAAAACCTTCCAGAATGACGCTGGTGTAGACAAAGGGTATGGTATGAATGTAGCAATTGTAAACGAATTGAAGTATGTCGAGTTAAAAAATTTAATATTATTGGCGACTAAAGTAGTTAATTATTGAAAATTTCAACTATTTGCCTAGTTCAAAATAATGTAGTAAATATAACCTTAAAGAATTATTATGAGAAAACGTATAGCTAGAGTGATTTTATTTCATGAACTGTGAATAGTACGTTTAATGATTTTTTATCATTTAATTTTATGAAAAAGTATGTGAATAACAAAACAGTTATGGGTAAAATTTGTGTTCCTTGTTTATTTCTCAATCCTACTCTAATAATATTTGGCGCTTCTTTTAAAATTTACCCTGATGCTAATGTGGCGCCATCCTAATTGAATGCATTTCGACGGACACTTTTCATATACACAGATGATACTCCTTACCTCTACCCTCCATAGTGTACACTCATGGAAGGCTACACTAGTACAGACTCGTACAGACTACTTTTTGTTCGCATGGTTCCCTAGCCTTCTAGTAACTTTTAGGGGGCGCGACCTACGGTTGTATCGCTACAGACTGACTGGTAACAAATTTCCGAACATAACCTTAAAAACAATTATTTATAAGTACCAATTATTTACAGTATGCTGTTATACAATATTAAGTGTGAATAAATATGTTATCATTTTTTCGAAAGTTATCAATCGGTTTGAAGATTAAAGATGGTATACTCCCAGAAACAATCATGGGAACGACAGATGTCGTAAATTCTAAAAATCAAACTGCATTTGCATTAAAAACAGATTTAGAATTAAAAGAGTCCGTTTACGGTAAGTTTGATTTATTATAATTTTTTGTCTTAGTTACAATTAATCATTTTGATTTTATCCAAAACGTCTAATTGTTATGCAATACAAACAATTTATAAGATTACTTTTCATCATAAACAATTATTCAATATTTAGAATTAATCCTATTTTTCATATTATTTTATATATCATCATAAAGAAATTAAAATTGTATAAATTAATCTTTTAGATATATACTTTTGTCGTATTCTTAGATTTGTTGAGAACCATCAAGGATCCAGAGAAACCGCAAACCTTAGAACAACTTGATATAATATACGAAGATTGTGTTAATATTTGTGGAAGTACTCCCAGTGGTATTTCAATAATACGCGTTGAATTTAATCCTACAGTGCCACATTGTTCATTGGCAACACTCATAGGATTATGTATAAGAGTAAAACTTGAACGACATTTAGTAGCAGTATTTAAATTGGATATTTTTATCAAAGAAGGAACACATTCAACCGAACAAGAAAGTAGGAATGAATTAATTTTATACACTCAAATATATCTTATTTCTTTTATATAATAATATTTAATTATTATTGAAAATGAATTTGAATTTGCAATGTTGTATTATTTAATGTTTTTCATTTGATTGCAGTAAACAAACAAATAAATGACAAGGAACGAATAGCAGCTGCTATGGAAAATCCAAATTTAAGGGAATTGGTAGAAAAATGTATTCAAGAGGAAGATTAATTTGATGTAAAAAGTAATCTTTTTTTTTTTGTCTTGACAGATAATATTTAGTATTAAATGTATATATCATATTTGTAGATTTTTCTGGAATATATTGTATATATATATATATATATATAATTATACTTTGATAAATCTTTTTTATTATTCGTAAATCAATATCACATATACCAATGAAAATGTAGTTATATTTTTATGTCTCATATACAAATTATATTTATGAAAATCATAGTATAAATTAATCATATTTTAAACGTTAATATAAATAAAATTAATATTCATGCAAGCTATAATATTTGTCTAGTATGCAGGTAGCAATTAGTTAAATTTTAAAAAATAATTTCAACTTGTGTAACAATCTTTAGATGAAATCAAATGCGATCAATCGATATTAGCGATAACTCGATAAAATCGATAGAAAACGAAATGTTTGAAATCGAAAGAGATGAAGTAACTTTAATTGTTTATAATAATTCCGCCATGTTAGAATTTTTAACAATTTTTTAAGAAAGATAAAAAATATATTTCCCTTCTTGTCCTTTTATGAAAAATACAAATTTTTCTAATCCATTAAATTTACATACATACATCTATGTAATATTTTTTCTATGGATAATCAATTGAAATGATGAACGTAACAAACAAAGGTTAAGAGTCGTAACCTAACAATGTATTTTAACTTATATTTAAAAGTCTGATAAATGTTAAAGAAAAAAGACTCATCGTAAATATTAAAACAAAATATTTATATTATATATATATATATATATATATATATATCATTTTTACAATACATTTATTGTAAATGTTGCACTGCATAAAGAATCGTATAGTTAGTAGTTACAACGTGTTTAAACACATAACCTACATTTTAGGTAAATAATGTGATGCATTAACTTGTTATTGAATTATAAATGCTTATATCATATTATTTTTAGGTGCAAATAATTATAAAAATATGTCGATTCAAATCGACACAGTTACCAACGAACAAAGTCTAGATAATCAAAATAGAAAGAGGATAAGAGCAGATGAGAATGAAGATACAGATGCAAAAATTCAAAAAGTAGAATCATTAAGGATTAAAAAAAGGCCTTACGCTTTGATGATGGGCTATCTCGGTAGAGATTATTACGGCATGCAAGTTAATCCAGGCATGAAAACTATCGAGAATGATTTGTTGAATGCGTTGTTGAAAAATAACTTGATTACTATGGAAAATATTGAAAATTTAAGATCATTTAATTTTCAAAGAGCGGCACGAACAGACAAGGGAGTATCTGCTGCTAGACAAGTAGTTTCACTCAGGCTACGTAAGATGCATATTCTTAACTGATACATCTTTAAAACAAATCTTCAATTATAATTTTACCTTTAATGTTTAAATTGGTAATTTTCATTATTTTAGCGGAAACAGTCAACAAAGATAGCATAAATGATTGCTTACCAAATGAAATAAGAGTATTTGGTATCAAACGCGTTACCAAGGGTTTTAATAGTAAAATAAATTGTTGCGGTAGAACATATAGATATATTCTTCCTACTTTTGCATTTGCACCAGAAGATAAAGCTTCATTACCATCCAGAGAGGAATGCGACATTGAAAAACGAATAGAGGAGTTATCAGTCATTGATGGAAAACCATATACTGATTTTAGATTAAGTTCAGAAGCTTTGATAAAAATTAATTCATTTATGCAACTTTTTCAAGGAACTCATAACTTTCATAATTTCACGTCTAAAGTGTTAGTTGTGCCATTTATTAATTACGCATATATATATATATATATATATATATATATATATATATATATATATATATATATATTATTTTATAAAATGTTAGTCAATGTTTTTTTATATCCGCAGAAAGCCATTGGATCCACGGGCGAAACGTTATATCATTAAATTTCAATGCATAGAAACGTTCGTCGCAGAAAATTTAGAATTTGCTATTATAGAAATAAAAGGGCAAAGTTTCATGTTGCATCAAATTAGAAAAATGATTTCTATGGTTATTGCTTATTTAAGAAATATGGCAACAGAAGATTCTTTGGAACAAGCATTTAAGGACGAGAAAATGGATATACCATTAGTTCCAGGTTTAGGTTTATCCTTAAATTATGTAAGAGATAAATATCTTCATTCTATTATGCGCCTAATTGCAATATAAAAGCATTATATAATTTTATTTCTTTAGGTACATTACGATCACTATAATAAGAGATATGGATCGGATGGTATACATGAAACTTTAGATTGGAAGGAATGCGAAGAAGAAGTAGAAAAATTTCAAGCAGAATATATAGTGAAACACATTGTAAATACAGAAATAGCAGAAAAGACGTATCCTTTGAAATAATTTATTGAAATATTTCGAATATAAAAAAAAAAGTAATATATCATCTCCTATATCATTACCTTAACCATAATATATAATAGAATGTTGAACTGGCTAGCCATTCTTCCTTTACATTCATTTTCAATCAGGGATGAAGAATCTATAACATTATAATATCAATAATACATTATTTTCCTTCCATTATGATGATACATTTTATATGTTAATAATTATAAATGCTAATAACAATGAATATGTAAATAAATGCTAGAACGTAATAACAATCTTAAAAAAAAAAAGAACGAATTTTTGAATGAAAAAGATGAAGAAAAGAAAAAAAAAAGAAAAATAATCTAACGAAATAAATATGAAAAAGATATTATTTATAGATATTTATTTTCCTCCAAAAAAAAATCTTGATAAGATTTATAAATAAAATATCTAATTTATCATTACGAAAATGAAGTCATAAGTTAAGTATGTCATATAACATATAGCGCACAATCAATTTTGTCAAATTGATTTTGAATGGATTTCTCAGAATTTCTACAATAAGTGTAGAATATTATTATTCCCATATAGAGAAATTTATTTCTTCATACATAATGGTATAGGATCTATACATATGTTATCATCGATCTACACACACATAGTCTCGTCCCAATACAAATTTAAATGCTTGGTTAGGCGGGTAATTCCAAGCCGATACACAATCACTGCAGGAAGATCCCAGTAGATTCCAATCGTTGACAGAGAACGGCACGATACAGAATTTCACTCGACGAATATTATTTTCATTTTAAAACAGTTACTTTCTCTTTTTTTTTATTATTTTTTATTAATTTTCAGTTAATTATGAAAATCGTAAATAGAAAGTATTACACTTTAATCACATTTACCAGTAAGTAATTAAAATATTTATTTTTTTGTGTACATATATTATTTTTATATTTGAAAAACATATTTCCCAATTCAAAATATTACATGTATTGTTACATACACTTTCCAATATTTAAAATAAACATTATATAGTATATATATACATCACATATAATTTAGAGAATAATAATAATAATACTCTATTATGATTTTTATTTTTTAAATCTTCGATAAAGCAAATGATAACTGTGAAAGATTTTGAATTCTTAACATATGTTAATTTATTTTATTAAAGAATAGATATTAATTTGTCATAAATATTAGATTCGATAATAAGATTTAAATGAAATTTATTTACATCTAGAAACAAATTAATTTTGTTTTTTTATGCGAATTAAAAATATTGTTTATTATATATAATCGATATAATGTTTATAATATACAATTGATATACCAATTATTTTAATTCCAAGAATGTATGATGCTTCATGTTAGAAGTAATCAAAAACCAGTTTAGTGTATGACTATATAATAACCTTGAACTCGGAGAGAAATCTTTTATATATATATGTATATATATATATATATAACGAAGATAACGATTCAAAATACAATTAATCTAAGATTTAGCATTGTAACTATTAATAGACATAGTATTTTTGATTAAAATTTAAAATATTATTTATTTATATTAATTTCATTTTAATTATAACATACAATTTAAATATAATATATATGCAAACACATAGACAAAAATAATGTATATTAATGTAAACATTTGCTAATAATTTATTAGATAAATTATTTTCAAAATATATATTCAATATTGTATACTTAATTAATTTATTAAACTAATTAAAAAAACTTAACAAATAATTAAACAATTGCTTTTATATCTTAGCTATTTTAAATATTGTATCGACGCAACAAGGAAACCAATGCAGGTGAGTTAAAAAATGTAGAAAATTAACAATGTATGTAAATTTTGAAAATATTATATTTTTTAAATATCTTTTACAGTTCAGGAAAGTTTCAATGTAACAATGGAGAATGTATAAATGGCTCGCTTTTATGCGATGGGAGACCAGATTGTGAAGATCAATCAGATGAAACAGAATATCAATGTTCTAAAGAAAATATAGTGTGTTCTGCATATGCATTTAGATGTAATTATGGTGCTTGTATTGATGGTGATCTGATATGTAATGGAAAACGAGATTGTATTGATAATAGTGACGAAACATTACCTAGATGCAAGGATAAAATAGATAATACTAATTCTGGAAAATGTTCTTTACAACAATTCAGATGCGATAATGGTCAATGTATCAATGCTATAGACCTTTGCGATGGTAAAGTTGATTGTATAGATAAATCTGATGAAACTATTTCCAAATGTAAATCACTGAAGTAAGAGATAGGATACGATTTTAATCTAATTATTTTATTAAACTCTAAACATGTGTATCTTTTAATTAATATTGCTTGTTTATAAACATTTTTTTCTTAGCTGTCATAAATTTTTATTTCGTTGCAACTATGGGGCTTGTATAGACGGTGATTTCAAGTGTAATAATGTAAGAGATTGCGTAGATGGATCAGACGAAGATCCTGAAATGTGCTCCAGAGGAACAAGTACAACTACTACTAGTTCACCAATAGAACCATTCACCAATAGAACATCAATTAATTGTATAGTGCCTCCCCAGCCAGTAAATGGTTATCGACAATTACATAAAAGGTATTGTCTATGGCAACAAAGCGATTGCGATGTAGAGGAAGGTAAACAATTACCAGATGGGGCTTATTTAATTTATACTTGTAATCCTGGATACAAAATAAGCGGTCCAGGTGATGTATTTTGTAGTCCGGAAGGGAAATGGAAAAATATTCCAGTTTGTACTGGTAAGATTTATAACTTAAGCGTTATTATACAACAAAGAATATATCAATATTTATATGCAATTCTTACTCTAATATTTTGGATTATTTTCTAAATGATTCTTCCATTATTTTAGAAATACGTTGCAAATCGTTGGCTTCAGAATCAACGTATGCTGAGTGTACACTTAATAATAAATATGAACCTTGCGAGTCTCCTGTTAAGCCTGGAACAATCGCAACATTAAGTTGTCGTAACAGTTATCAACAAGAAGGAAGTTATCTATCAAACCAAGAGAATCAAGTTATATGTAACAATATGGGTGAATGGGAACCACCAAATCCATTACGATGCGTTCCAGGTCCGCTGATTATTAATATTCATGTTGGAAGTGACAACATAACGTTTCAAACTTATGATGAAAAAAATAACTCTCTTTTTCCTTCAATCGAAGTATTGCCTGATAAAGTTATAATACATGCAGATACTCGTAACCCGAATAGTCCTAATATTAATATTAGAATACTTAACCAAATTAAGACTTCCAAACAACCAGAAGAACCCAGACCTATATGGGCGTAATTTTAAACACTACCATATAATATTTAATGAAGCTTTATTGTAGACACATTATTAGGATTCAGCATGCTAGAAAACATTTCTTCAAATATAAAACGATTGGAGATAATTCACATTAAAAGATTATAATTATAAGGTCACTAGTAGTGCAATATGTTGCAAATTTTTGTAAATTACTATTATATTTTATTTATTTATGATACATTTAATCCAATGATGATGTTTTTATTTAATTTATTTATTTKATGAAAAATCTGTTAAATAGTTAAATGTCGTTATAACACAAATAATTAAAAATTTTACTAAATCATAAGTGGGCCACATGTTTACTGTGGGCCATAATTTCACATAATCTATTGTAATAATTTATCCATCTCTCAACTATTTTAATTTATTACCTATCATTTCATGCTTTAAAAATTGTAGCAACTAACTAACGCCAATTCCTCATGTCCCTTTATAAATAAATTAAAATTAAATAATTTCCTAACAAACCTAATAATTATTTAAGATTTACAATTATATTATAAGTACTATATACTAGAATATTGTTGAAAAGGAATAGTATTTGTATATAAATTTATTAATATTTATTTCAATTATGTATAATTTAATTTCACTGGTTTAATTTTTAGAATGTGGAATTATTGCCCCAACCTCTCAACAACCTCTTATTGTAAATGGCTCAATACCTAACGTTGCTGAATTTCCATGGCATGCTACTTTATATATTCAAAAAACTCGACGTGGACCGAAGGAATTTATTTGTGGAGCAACAATAATAAAAGAAAATTTTCTTCTTACTGCAGCGCATTGCATTTACGATCAAACGAATCGAAGGGTAGACAACGCAAATAAATATTATGTAGCAACTGGAAATATTTATCGTGACTATGATTCTAGTCTACACGACGAGCGATACGTCAAAAAAGCTAGAGTATGGAAAATTGAAAAGAATTCATTTTAATTATCAAATTAAATATCTAACGTTAAAATTATGTGTGTGCCTTGTTAATACATTAACTATAATATAGTTAATAATATATTATTTTTCAGGTAACAAACATTTATATTAAATGCAATTATTTAGGTTTCGAAGGAAATTATGCTTCGGATATAGCCATTTTGAAAATTGACAATCCATTTGTATTCTCATCTTTGTTATTACCAGCGTGTTTGGATGAAACTTTTATTGATTCTGGTTTAGGCAAAGTCGCAGGATTTGGTAGAACCGATCCAGCATTGACTGGAACGGGATCATCGAGTTTTATTCTACAATTTGTATTATTGCCCTATGTTCCTCTTAATCAATGCAAATCTACCATAAATTCCGTTGATTCTGAAAAACTCATAACTGACGATAAATTTTGTGCTGGCTATACGAATGGTTGGTATAACAAATAGTTAAAATCGATATGCAAAATAAAATACGTTTATAAATTATATCTAACAATTAATATCTGTATTATAGGAACATCTGTCTGTGATGGTGATAGCGGAGGAGGATTGGTATTTAATACTAGAAATTTATGGTATCTAAGAGGTATTGTTAGTAGCGGTCTTGGTGAAACATTAACTGGTGGTTCAAGACATTGTAATAGTCATTCTTATTCTGTTTATACACGTATATCAAGTCATATAAGTTGGATTCGAGAAACTATTTCCAGAGTGGAAACATCTAGACCGCTTCCTCCATGTCGTAATATAATTTCTTATGCAAGTATGTAACTTGACAATAAAACAAAGAACTGATTTTATATTATTCATTAGTCGTTTATTCCTGTTTGAGCAATTGATAGGATTAATTTATAAACACAGGTAATTTTATATGTTATCCCTTGTTCATATTTATTTATTATACATAAAATAAAAAGTTTTTATTAAGATATTTTATAAACGAATATTGTGCATACTTATATTATAAGCATATAATGTTTATTTCTTTTCCTCCAAAAAGTTAGAATCTGTTATTTGAATGAATTCGAATCAATTTAATAGTAAAAAAGTCGGCCAATCATAATCAACTCACGTGCTCTGTTTTGTAAAGAGTGGGAAGAGAAGTAATAGGTCTCTTTCGAACTAACCTATAATATTTGGAATGAAATAGTTAAAGTATAATAAATACGTTGTACACATGTTACCAATTTGTCAACTTTTTTAAAGTTAATTTTATACTAATTAGTATACTATATGTAATATAAGAAAAATATTTCATATTATTAACAAAATGATGGCAAAATATATATTACGTCCAACTTGTATCTTTGGAAAATATGTCCAGGTATTTATTGTTTTTGTAGAAATAAATTTATTTTCGAATCTTGTTAAAATAATAATAATAATAATAATAATAATAATAATAATAATAATAATAATAATAATAATAATAATAATGTATTTTATAGAATAATTCACCTGTAATGTTAAGTCTTATTTTGTACCCTCAACATTCTTCAAACCAAATCAGATATATAAGGAAACACTGGAATCCTAAATTTAAGAAAGAAAGGAAAGAAAAAGTTATTAAAGTAGATCTACCTAATTTTTATGAGACTGATAAAGAACTGCTTAAGGAGAAAAGACGTTCAATGTTGAAACAATATGGAGTGTTTCCACAAAAACAATGGATGGAAAGGCCTATATTTATCAGTTGTACTCCTAATGTATTTGAATCTTATGTACCACCGGAAGGCGATGGAAAATTCTCTACGATTACTAAAGAGGTACGATAAAAATTATATAGAATATAAACTACTTTATAGTAATATAATGAATATAAATAATCATTCAATGTAACAAACAAATCTATCATTAAAACATAGGGAGCAAAGCAAAAAATGACTGATGTAAAGATGAAAGGAAAATCGATGATGGCAATTAGAAAAATAAAGTCATTTCAAGATACGTTTGTATTAAAAGATTTCCCTCAAGAAGCCTTAGATATTTATATAAAGGCCCATGAAGCCTTAGCTGCGTAAGTTATTAAAAAAAATAACAATTATGTGTTTTTGAAGTTATATTTAATATTAATTTGTAAATTATAGGAAAGATACGGAAGCTTTAAGAGAATACGTTACAGAGAATGCCTATGCCGTAAGTGATTTCTTTTTTTTAATACATTTACTCTATTGCTATTAATATTAATTAAATTAAAATTAATATATGTATTAATTAATTGAAGAAAATGTTACACAACACTATGGACAAAACTATTCGTTGGAAATATGTGCAATCGTTAGAACCACATCGTGTTGTACATGCAAGATGTAATGAGATACTTTCTAAGGAAAACGTCTTTGGACAATTAACTCTTCGCATTCATAGTCAACAGGTTACAAAAGTTCTATACTATGTTAGAGAAATATATTCAGTGATGTAATCAAACCTTAGTGTTTTGACATCTGACGTTTGTCTGATACATTTGTTTGTAATACCAATGAAGTATCATCGGACAGCATAGCAATAACATTATTTTTCTTTTTTTTTCTAGATTTTAGCTGTCTATGATAGGTTTGGACGTTTATTGAAAGGAAGCGAAATTTTAAAAAAAGATGTCCTCGAATATATCGTATTTGAAAATCATTTAGCAAACCAATATGGAAAATGGCGTCTTCACGCAAAGATTATACCAACTTGGATGCCACCAAGAGAAGTAGGAGAGAAAACATATATTGTACAACCAGAAAACGTTACAGTTCCACCTTCTGATCTATCGACAAAATCTACTGATACAAAATCTACAGATAATGTAGAAACTATTGTAAATTGATATTTATTGAAAACTAATCATTTTCATAAGAAATAGTAGAATATAATTTTATTATGACAAGACTTGAAACAATTGTTGACATTCAAATTGACATTAAGTTCTTTGCATTTATATCGACAAATGTAGCATATTTGTGTCCATAATATTTAATTGCATGCTATGATATTCTATATAAAAACAAAAAAGTTCATGTCAATTAAAACAATTTATTTATAAAGAAAAAATAATATAAGTGAATTCTTTATAGATACTAGTAAAATCTATTTGTAACTACAACGTTTAATCTTTAAAGTTGTGTTATATTCGTATACACTATATATAGTTTTATTTTTAAATCATAGCACACAATATAAAATAACAATCTTTAAGAAGAAAATGATGATTGAAATAAAATATTGATTTCAAACGAATTTTCTATAATGTTTCTTATCTTAATATAATTCAAAATAAATAATATGTAATTTACTATACGAAACATAAATTAAATGACTAAAATTAATGTTTGCATTCACTCATCCAAAGACGATTTTTGATAAATTACAAAGAATTTCTACCACAGCCAAGAATTTTTTTATCTCCATATTTATATCTTTCCTCTAAACTACATGATTATAATGCGCGTTTATCGGTATAAATGTATTCAATACAATCAAATACATATAAATGTTAACACATTTACTGTGGTAAGTAATTACTGCGCCTAACACTTAATTGTTTCCTCATACGTTTCCTACTATTATATCTTAGTTCTTTTAATAACTAGAAAAGATGCTTTGTAATTACAAATTTTAATAATAGTACTTGAATGTAAACTTATTTTAAAAATGTAAGATTTATTTTAATTTATCTCAAAACTATTCATATAAAATACAAAAGCTGCGCCTGATAAGGTAAAACATAAATACGAGTGCTGCCTTACGGCGAGAAAAAGACAGTAGTGCAGTTGTGAACTTGTTAAACGGGTAAAACCGGATTGACGCACAATCAGTGGTGAATATTAGTTGATGCTTGACAACCGGATACCAAATAATTCTATTTTTAAATATTATTTTCATGTAAATATAAATTTTCTATAATATCCTATTGTTTATAATGAAAATCATAGATAGAAAGTGTTTATATTTAATTACATGTGGCTGTGAGTATACAAAAATAAGAAGAACCATTTATTAACTACAATATAAATTTTAAAAATTATTAATATGAGTTTAAAGTGTATCTAACTTATATTTTTGTTTTGACATTTCATTCAATTATAGCATCAAGAAAACTTAACTTCAAATGACATTTAAATGATAAATTTATTTATCAATTAGACTCCTTTCATCAATGTTCATTAATTTAATAATTTTTCATCGTGTATGTTCAAAGTCTAAATCATTAAAATTTTGAAATGAAACACGCTGTATGTATAAATCAGTGACAGGACGTGCCATAACGTCACAATGACATAAGCAAACATTTTTACGAAAGAAGAATTGAAAGGTTATCAAATTTGGAAAATCCCAGTAACACTAATAAGGAAACTTTAATATTAAAAACATGTTGATTTATCTTTTAAAATATGTTATATTTTTTTTATATAAAAATTAATTTGCTGAATTAAGTCCAGTAAAAACTTTTCTTTGATATAATCAAAAATAAAAGTTTTTTTTTTTTAAATAAATATAATATTTAAATAAAATATGAGAATTATAAATGATTTAGTACATCAATATTGGGTGACTCTCGTTATACGAAACCAGAAACTAGCTTTATATATGATTATAAAACATTCGCGAACTTGAAGAATAATATTATTTATTAGAAAAAAAAAAACAATTACAATAAGATTTATTTCAAACAGTAAAGGGAAGGTTTGTGTAAATTCACAAGTTAATATGCACACGTCCTTTTATTTTTATATGTTTTTGTTTATTGCTCTGAATGATTTTTTTTATAAAATCTTCTTGACAAGTGATTAGACAACTAAATAATTACTTTAATTTTATAGCCTTTTTAATATTCATACCTACTTCAAATGGTGCAGTAAAAGCAAATGTATGTTTGGCACCTCCACAGCCTGAAAACGGAAATCGAAAATTACATAAATTACAATGCAAAACAAATGAAGACTGCGATGTGCAGGAAGGTACAGAATTACCCCTTGGATCCTTTTTACTTTACAAATGTAATCCTTCATACATATTAATTGGCTCGCGTAATGTATTTTGTGGTCCAGATGGAAATTGGTTCAATATTCCACTTTGTACTGGTGAGTATTAATATTTGAAATTTTCTTATAAAAACCATTAAAGCAATATTGTTCTATGCATATATAATGTCTTCCCTAGTACTTTTAATTATTTAAAATAGATCTTTTGCCATTTTAGAAGTACGTTGTAAATCATTATTATTACCGTCAACAAATATAACGTGTATGTATAGTGGCCAACGGATATCTTGTGAGTCTTCTGTTTTGCCCGGCACGACAGCAACAATAAAGTGTAGTAACGGCTATCGAGAAGATACGACATTCCTAATCAAACGCAGAAATCAAATTACTTGTAATGAAAATGGTTTATGGGAACCAGATCCAGTGGAATGTATCCCAGGTGCGCTAATTCTCAATATTTTTATTAGGAATGCTATTGAAATATTGTCAACACTAACACTCCTCCTCCTTAATAAATGTTAGGAAGCAACTATAGATTGCTAAAGTAAATAATTAAAGTATTAAATCAAATGGAACTCCTGTCAAAATCTTTTACCTTATCTTTGCAATCATCTTGTATTTTCACATGTAAATTATATCTAATTTAATATTATAATGAATACTTACAACTAAAACATTGTAAAGAGTAATAGAATTAAAATATTTTGTATGTTTACTTCATTTATGAATAATTTAGTTTCACTAATTTAATTTTTAGTATGTGGAGTTATTCCGCCAAACATACGACCGCTTATTGCAAGTGGCAGAAATGCAGTAATTTCTCAATTTCCATGGCATGCATCTTTATATAAATCAGAAAGTTCTACGAGCGAGAAGTCTTTTTTTTGTGGCGCAACGATTATAAAAGAAAATTTCCTTGTTACTGCTGCTCATTGTATTTTTGATGAAGTGTTAAAAACTGTAGCCGACCCGAAAGAGTATTATGTAATAGCTGGGAACGTTCATCGTGATTATGATTCTGTTTTGCATAATTCGCTTTACGTTAGAAAGTCTAAGGTATTGGAAATGCAAAATTAATTCTTATATTAAATAATAAAAAAAACATTTAATTAATAATGTATCTGTAAGCAACATAATAATTATGAAATTGTATTATATATTATTTTTCAGGTTAAAAACTTTTATGTTCCGTGTAATTACCACGGTATGGAAGGAAATTATGCATCAGATATAGCACTTGTGGAGATAGAAACACCATTTAATTTTACAGCATTTTTATTACCTGCATGTTTAGATCAAGCTATTACTGAGTTTGGAAACGGGATAATAGCAGGATTCAGTGGAAATGCTTTAAATACATCAAATGATGTTTTACAATCCATTAATCAGCCTTATGTTACTACTACTCAATGTAGATCAGTAGCTATACTTTTTCATAGGGAGAAGTTTATAACACCAGACAAATTTTGTGCAGGTTATAGAAATGGTATGTAATAATTACACCCATTAAATATGTTCAAAAATAATAATAAGTGATGAATATTTTTGTTCCAGTAACATCCCTCTGCGCTGGTGATAGCGGAGGAGGGCTGCTATTTAATGCGGGAGAATTATGGTTTCTAAGAGGTGTTTCTAGTACAGTATTGAGTTTCAATATAAAACGTTGTAGTGACTCTTATAACCTTTATACACGAATTTCAAGCCACATAAGCTGGATCCAAGATATACTTTTCCGATTAGAAACATCTAAACCACTTCCTTCATGTCGTGATTCAACTGTAACAAGTACGACTTCTACTACACCTGCACCACTTATAACAACATCAACAAGTACTACCACTACATCTTCTTCATGGGTACCAAAACCTATTGTTTGTATAACACCACCCAAGCCAGTGAATGGTAATCGTCAATTACACAAGACGCAATGCCAAACACAAGAAAACTGTGATGTGCAGGAAGGTGTAAAATTACCCGTCGGATCTTATTTAGTTTATACCTGTAATCCCGGATACGAAATACAAAGGGGTACCGGTGATGTATTTTGTGGTATAGAAGGAAAATGGTTAAATATTCCTGTTTGTACTAGTAAGCATTACCATCTTAAGGATTATATTATTACAATGAAGTTTTTCAATATTGCTATGTCTATGATATGCTTATTGTAATAATTTTTATTACTTTTTTAGTAAATAATTCCTTATTTTAGAAATAACTTGTAAAGCACTGGCTTCTGCATCAACATTTGCTGATTGTACTTATAACAATGAATGGACATCTTGCGAATCTGAAATTTTACCTGGAACAGAAGCTAAATTAACTTGCAGAAACGGTTATAATAAACAATCGACATTCCTATCGACACAAAGGGATCAAGTTATATGTAACGAAAGAGGTCAATGGAAACCTGATCCAATAGAATGTATTCCAGGTAAGTTATCTTTTAATGTTTCTATCGAAAAAGGAAATATGACATTACAAATTTATTCGGATAAAAATAACATTTTTTCTCTTTTATTCGAAATTTCACTTAACAAAATTATTATATGCAAATTTTCCAAATTCGAATAATATTCAAATTGCCATTAACATACCAAACGCGTAAGAAAAATTCAGACCATCCAACGAATCCTCATATTTATAAATATAATTCTAAATAAAGTATCAATTGTGTGCATATAAGAAAACTGTATAGTAAACAAATTTTTAGGAAATACAATCAGTACATTAAATAATATTATAGCATTATTCCAATTTTATTATTGGTTAATAAATCAAAATTAAATAAATTCTTACTTAAAATTTTTAATCTTATCTTAACAGTTATGTCTTATTTAAGGTTGCAACTTTAAGATTTTTTATTATCTTTTAAGATTTATTGTATTGAATATTATTTGTTTCTATATTTTTGTATATTTATATTATTCCAACGTGATTTGTACATTTATAATTATTATTGCATAAATTTGAACATATTAATTTTCTTTTTAATACATATTTTAGTATGTGGATATGTGCAAACTCTAAACGCTAGACCTTTCATTGTAAAAGGTGAAAATGCTGATTTTTTTCCCTGGCATGCTACTTTGTATGAAAAGAAAAGTCTTAATGGACCAAAGAAATTTATTTGTGGAGCAACTATTATAAAAGAGAATTTCCTTGTTACATCTGCCCATTGTGTTTACGATGAAACAATTAGTAGAGTAAATAATCCAGGAAGGTATTATATAGCAACTGGAAATACTGTTCGTGACTATGATTATGAAAATCATGATCCTCGTTTTGTTAAAAAAGCTAGGGTACGGGAACGAAAAAAGTCAATGTTATATTCAATAAAATGTGAAACATCGAATTGATGTAAGTTACATATTAATTGTGTGTAAAATATATTATGTATATCATTTTTTAGGTGAAAAAAATTTATGTCCATTGTAATTATTTGGGCTTACAAGGGAATTATGGTTGGGATATAGCTCTCTTGGAGATCGAAGTACCTTTTGTATTTACATCTTGGTTATTACCAGCATGTTTAGATAATACTTTTGTTGAATCTGGACTTGGGATAGTTTCGGGATTTGGCAATACTGAAACTGGGTCACCAAGTTTTCATCTCCAATTCACAAGACTGCCTTATGTTCCTCCTACTCAATGTAAAGCTGCAAACAGTTCTGTTATATATGAGCAATTAATAACTTATGACAAATTATGTGCGGGTTATACTAATGGTTGGTAGCAGATAAAAATCCGTATTTGAAATGTTTATAAGTTATATGTTATTATGTCAAAAGTTTAATGTGCATTTATTTTAGGGACATCTGTCTGTGATGGTGATAGTGGAGGAGGACTTTTATTTCAAGTTGGAAATTTATGGTTTTTAAGAGGAATTGTTAGTTCAGGGATTAGTTCAACTGTAATAGGAGCAACAGAAACTTGTAATAGTCATTCGTATTCTCTTTATACACGAATTTCTAGTCATTTTACCTGGATTCAAAATATTATTTATAAATTAGAATCAGATGAATTTTTATGTGTAAAATAACAATCTTTTAAATAATAATTAATTATTATTTAATGAATGAACACGATATTTTTTTACCACAGAAACATTTTTATTATATATCACAGAAAAACTAAGAATCCGATTTTTGGATTAATTTATACTGTTATAATATTGAACATGAAAGAAATAGTATAATATTTATTGTAAGAAATTATAGTAATTACTTGTGTTTTATAATATTGATTTTATTATAACTTTTTAGTTCTTCTATATTTTTAACATGATAACAATATGTGTGTATCCATAAATTCTAAAAACTTCTATTATAGCAAATAATTTTATTTTTTTTATATTTGTGTTTTCTCCCTATATTTTCGATGGAATTATAACACGTTTTCTGATATACACGTATACAGCTCACACACATATATACTTGTTTAACGGGTAGTACCGGATCGACATGCGATCAGTGGTGAATCCTAGTTGATGCCAGACATATCTATACGGAAAAAACTCTCCTTTTAAATATTGTTCTTGTAAAATAATGTTTTTTTGTATTTTTTTATTTTTATTATGATACTCGTAGATCGAAAATTTTTATTTTTAAGTATATTTGTTTATAACTAATGCTCTATTAATTATATTTTATTATTTCATATTATAACAAATTTTTACAACATTTAACAGATATTATTTTTGTGTACGTTAAGTGATAATAATCAGATTTTTTTAACATTTGTGTAATGATAATGTAACCGAAATTATTATATTTCATAGATTTGCAATGAAAAATGCTTGCGTTTGTTTGGCTCTTGTAACAGAGGAATGTGATTGGTCGATTATGAATTGGCATAAATAACGTTGTTGGTCACATGAGAACTGTGCGCTAATACGAAAGAAAGGAAGATTAAACGATTAGTAGCGACATTTGACGGATAAAAGTGTAACTACCTATACCGTTGAAGTTAATATGATACGTAGTTCAACCAATAGGGGGCGAGATAAGTGACGTGACGTGACATGACAAGAGAGACTAAACGAAACGAGACAGAAGACGTTTCGATAGGATAGTTAGCAAAATACTCGGTGAAATTGAAATTCGACGCCGGGATAAGAGAGAAAGAGAGATAGAGAGAATTTTGGATCGTGCCAAAGAGAAAGAAATTTTTCTTTCAAAAATGGGTACGCGCGCATAATATATATGTATATACATATATATATGTATACATACATACATATGTGTATATATATATATGTTAAAGCAAAGGAAAGATAGACACGTCGTTCAATTAAGAGGAGTCGTACAGATTCGCGTAGAATAGATGCGCGAAAGAGAAAAAGAGAAAGAGAGAGAGAGAGAGCACGTTATAGTTTCTTCCTCTCACTCACTCGCTCGCTCTTTTCTCTCCTTCCCGAAACTTGGTTCTCTTTGTCTCGCCTCTCTCTCTTTCGCGCAGATTGTATCGGGAAGAAGAGAGGGGATTGGTGGTTTCTGGCGAGAGCGAGAAGCGAGCGAGAAGCGAGCGTGGAACGGTTAAGAGAGCGCGAACGAACCGCGAGTTAGCGAGAGCGAGTGGGTAGGCAAACAGGCAGGCTGGCAGGCACGCAGGCAGGAGACAGGCTGGCAAGCAGGCAGCCCGGCGGGTAGGCGAACGACGAACGAACGAACGGACGATTGTGTGGTGTTGGTTTGCTGGTGGTTACGGAGGGGGAGGAGGAGGAGGAGGTGGAGGTGGCGGTGCCGTCGTTGTGGTGTTAGTAGTTAGTAGTAGTTGTCGTCGTCGTCTTCGTCTTCGCTATCGTCGTCGTCGTCGTCGTCGTCGTCGTCGTCGTCGCCGCGGTGGTGGAGGTGGTGGATGTGGATGAGGTGGCGGTGGTGGTGGTGGTGACGACTGGTGCCGTGGATGGACGGACGGTCGGTCGGTCGGCGGTCGGGTCGTGGTGTGTAAAGAAGTGGAAAATTCGCAAGTGGTGTGTGCTGGATTGGCCGAGTTGGTTGGTTGGTTGGTCGGATCGGTCGGTCGGTCGGTCGGTCGGTTGGTTGGTTGGTTGCTTGGTGTGTATGTGTATGTGTGCGCGGTGATAACGTCGGGGTAGCACCGCAAGGAGGAAATCTGGCTGTGCGTGCGTGCTTTTAGATCGTACAGGGGTCTGTTGCTGCCGCCACTGCTGTTGCTGCTGCTGGTGCTGCTAACAAGGAAGACATCGCGAGAACGACGACGCGTGGAACCGAGCAGAAAAAGGAGCGTGAGAGGAGAAATGTCCGATCGGGAGAGCCTGGACGATCAGCCACAAAGTAAGGAGGAGTCGAAGCACGTATCCGCGTGGTAAACGCCGTTAGATCGGTGCCGCGCCACCGACGCGGAAGCCTCGACAGCTAAGGGGAGGGGGAATCTCTCTTTCCGTGTCGCAGATCCGCGCGAGCCGACATCTCGTCGTGTGGTACCTCGAGCCCCGTGCTCTGCCGTACGGAGGCGCCTCCGGTTAAACGAGCAAGAGAGGCGCTCATTCTCTCTCTCTCTCTCTCTCTTTCTCAACACGCGCTCTCTTCCCTTCCTTTCCTCCTTCTCCCGTATTTCTCTCTCTCTCTTTTTCTCTATCTATTTATCTATCTATCTGTTTCTCTATCTTTCTTTCTCTCTTTCTCTCTCTTTCTCTCGTTAAAAATGCGCGCGAGCGAGTCTCGGGATAGTAACGAGTCTCGAGCATTCTTTCTTCCTTCACTTCTCCAAGAAGGTAATAACCAACGAATCAATTTTATGAAGAATTACCATGAAAAATACGATTTTTCTACGGCAACAAGGATTCAAGATGGCCGAGCACACGCAACGGCCAAGGAGATACCTCCTACTTCCCCCTCTATCCGCGGCACTTCTTTTCCTTTGGTCGTCATTATCGTCGTCGATTACGTCGTTGTCGTCATCAACATGATCAACATCATCTTGTCATCATCATCATCATCATCATCATCATCATCATCATCAACATCATCAACATCATCAACATCATCAACATCTTCATCATCATCACCATCACCATCACCATTAATCATCATCATCATCGTCATCATCATCTACTACTACACTCCTCCTCATCAACCATTAGCTACGTTTAAATCGATTTCCATTGAAAATTCTTTGATTATTCTGCATACGAGTGTGTGTGTTGTGTGCGTGCGTGTGTGTATATGTGTAACGCATATTGTACATGCATACACGTTGGCACATGCAGTTCGGTGATGTGACGACGCGATGACACGACGACGATATCCTTTACGGATGTTCGTCGTTTCGTGCGGGCGAGTAAGCGTGATGTAACCTCTCTCGACGAGGATCTGCTATGTAAATCGTGTAGGCGCGCGCGCGCATGCTGACATCAGAAGGAAGAGAGCAAGAGAAAGAAAGAAAAGGGAGAGAGAGAGAGAAAGAGAAAGAGTTGCGATGAGCATGACACTATTTCTTAGGTTAGCTGAGGAACGGTAGAGGGGTTAGGATGCGCGCGCGCCTTCTCAAAGTCGACGTCGTCTAGCGACGGTGAAGCGACGACGACGACCGACAACGACAACGACGACCAACGGACTCGAGTAAATCTCGCACGTGTTGTCTCTATTTCCCCTTCGACTTATCCTTGATCCTTTTAAAAGGATCAAGAAAAAATCAGGATGGATTTTTCTCTCATGAAACACAATACAAATCTCGATCGATAAATTCGATTCCTTTTAATTGTGTATTTTATTTGATGTTATTATTATTATTATTATTATTTCTTTCAATCTTTCGATCAAAAATTCGCATATTAAATTACGTAAGATAAATATTTTCATTTTTCCAAGATTGTCGGAGATATTTGTTTCCATTTTTCTATTTTGTTTTGTTTTGCTAATATCTCGACGAAGATAAATTTATAAGTAAAATCTGATTAAAAATGAAATTTTTATCTCTCTATCTCCGATGATCTACACGCACACATATAAATTATTTCTCGAACGATTTTCCACGATCATTTATTTCTAACGATAGTTTTTTATTTTGTTCTCTCTCTCTCTTTTTTTCGGCAGAGTATGGAAATCCAGGTGGCATGGATGCTGGAGGAGCCGACTTTGACTCCGGTGAGTAAATCGTTCTTAAATTAGCAGTTATATACATAAAGGAGTATTTGCTGAAACGTGAGCTCTTCTCTCGAGTTAAAACTAACTTTTCTCGATTAATATATGCATATATTAATAAATACACGCATAGTTTAGTTTACTATCAATGGAGAGAAAGGAGTTTTTCTTGTGAAATAATAGATTGTTCAATAATTTCGTGTGGTTTTTTATCTAACAATAAGTAAAAAACCGCATTGACTTAATGGACAACTTTTATATTCAATTGAAGTTAGCAGCAATACAAGAAATAATATTCTTTCCTTATTACTGCTCAATCATTACGATAAATTTTGAATCTCGCGCGCGCGCACGCCAAAATTTTACGTACGTGTGATAAATATTTCGTTGATTAGTAACATTTTCCAAAATGGTCCTTTTTTTCTGGTGAAGTTTGTTTTATCGTTTTGGTATTTCGCCAACTCGAAATTCTTCACACTATGAGCTAATACGACATATATGTATATGTATATATATCTCTATGTAGGCGTGAGAAATTATGAAATAATGTACGAGCGCGACGAAAAAAAAGTGATTGTTTTTAATTATTTTTACATTTCCTCTAAAGTATTACATTTACCGATCGTCGAGTTATTAAAAAATTTTTCAAATATATAAAGATCATTGGTTATGAAAGATATTGGAATAGTAAAAAAAAAAAAAAATATCGAAGAATTCTTCGATTTGTGTAATAAATCGAAGAATTCTTCGATTTGTGTAATAAATCGAAGAATCCTTATTATGCAGTTAAACGTGTGGGACGTGTGGTTAGGTTATGTAGAGAAACGACACTGACATAGAGAGAGAATGAGAGAAAGAGAGAGAGAGAGATCTGTATTTTGTATCTACATTTTACTATGACCTAAATTACAAATTAGGTAATTTTGAGAGTCTAGGCGTATCATTTGATTGCTTTTTATTCTCATTTACCGTTTAACCGCCTCTTGGCGTATATACCGTTATACTCACTAGTACAAAATTTCGTATAATCGGTTTACAAATATCAAATTTAATTTTGAAGTCGTTAAAAGATGAGACTATATACTATTCAACATAGCGATGAGAATGGAAAAGAAAAGAAACTGAAGAAGTTTTCACTTCAAAAAGAGCAGAAAAGAAGGGTAGAAGGAAAAAGAGAGTTACCCGTATGAAAACGATGGGAGGTTTGCATTGTGAAGGGAGTGGGTATTGTGGAAGGGGTTCTAGTAGAGGCGCATGAACAACGAGCGAGGGAGAAAGAGAGAGAGAGAAAGAAAGAAAGAGAAAGAGAGATAGTAAAGTGGCGATAGGAAAAGGAGAGAAACGGTAAACCGTCGGCGTACTCTAGCACAGTCAGCTGTGCGTGACGTCACACGGTCGCGTCGCGAAGCGCGCGTCGCCATCACCGTCGCCGTAGTTGGCGGTGGTAACGAATAGAGAGAGAAAAAGAGAGCGAGAGGCAGTGCGTGGTAGGAGGAGTCTAGAGGGGAGGGAGAAGAGTAGATCACGTGGTCCAAAGCGCGAAATCACGTGGCGAGCGTTGGCCGGCAGACGCAGAAGCCGGTACTGGGTTGCGCCTGATTGGTCGGTGCAAACGTGAACATCATGGATGCGCGCATTCCATCGGCATGACGGCGGGCTTCGTGAATGACCGGTTCGTCATTCTCCCGGTGTTATGATTTCTTGTATTTATTCGTTGATATGTTAAATCTTTATTATTCAAGTTGTTATAATAATAATAATAGTAATAATAACAATAGTAAAGATAACGATAGCATTAATATTAGTAACGACAAGAACGAGGACGACGGGGAAAGGAAAAATCATGTATAGTGTCTTATAAGAAGAAAAAAGTAGTGATGTGTTAGATCGCGTACGGTGAATATGCCGTTAGTACGATTCCGTCGACCTACCGAGAAGGAGGGACTTGTTGAAATAGTTTTGTTTCTTAGTAAGGTTTTTTTTATCAGCTTAGATTCAGCTAAAAAGCTGCTTAGGAGTATTGTAGGAGAAGGAAAGTGGAGCGGTGGTGGCCGACTGCGGCAGTAGTATTTGTATCGTTTAGTAGACGCTCCTCCTCGACGATTCGTTAAATGGCAAACGCACTTTTTATCTTTGGACGGTAAAGCCGGACTCGAAGTCTACCGATGCACCGCGTACCAAGGATATCAGTCAAGTCAACGACCAACACCAACAGACTGACGAGTTATTTTACTGCCAGAACTACTCTTCTTTCCTGCTAAAGTTATTACTGTTATTGTCGTCATCGGTTCTTATTCTTTTTTTTCTTCTTTTCGTCGTGTCGTTGTCGGTTGTCGTTGTTGTCATCGTCACTGCCTGTTGAGTCACCCCAAAGTTCCCGGGATTCTATCGCGAGACTGATCGAAGAGAAACAGAGAAGCACAAGCAAAAAAAGAAAGGAAGAAAGAGAATAAATACGTATGCATGTAAATACGTACGATTTCTCCTTGCCGTCGTGTTGTCGTCGTCGTCGTCGTCGTCGTCGTCGTCGTCGTTATGACCATTGTGTACGCACGTTTAGTACGCGTTATGTCTTCCTCAGACAGCGTTGTTTAGTGTTATTGTTGTTATTGTTTCTCGAAATTAAGACTAAAATTAATTTCGACGTTTCATTTAACGTGCTTTTTCTTCATTGAATATTCTATTTGCTAGGACGTGTTTTAAAAACTGTGAGAACAAATCAATCTCTTCTTTCTTTCTTTCTTTTTTCTTTCTTTCTTTCTTTCTTTCATTTTTTCTTTCTTTCTTTTATACCTTGTGTGACTTTTTATTTTCTTCGTTCTAAGAAAGAAAAAGAGAGAGAACAATAAAACCCGACGTTATTCGTTTAACTTCATCGTTTGTCGCTATGCCGTGCTTGGCGTTATCGAGAGTGAAGTCAAATCTTTTGTGATATGTGGTCGAAGAATATTTACCGGCGGAAAAGAAGAATACGAGCTACGGGGAGAGATTTTTTATTCTGAAGAATAAGAAGAAGAAGAAAAAAAGGGAAGCACTTATAAATAAAAAAAAAAAGAAAATAAAGAGAAAAAAATCAACACAACCACACCAGTACAATGAGGATGGGAGAAATCGTGGAGATTTCGCAGGGCGAGGTTGGGCGGAATCCGGTGAAGAATACCTGGGGCGACATAATGGACAAGATACAGTACTGGTGCCCCGAAGGTAGCTGACACAAACGACGTCACGTGATATATCGAAATCAGGAGCGTATAACAATGGCGATACGGAGCCATGTACCGGTTTGAGCTTATTTATTTTATCGCTCATTTCGCTCCTTCTATCGAATTAACTTTTTTTTCTTTGCTTTTTCAAATTATTATTATTATTATTATTATTATTATTATTATTATTATTATTATTATTATTATTATTATTATTATTATCACCATTATTATACATTTCATTTTTTTGTATTACAAACAAATTACGTTAGAATCTTAATAATGAAACATGTGTGGATTGAAAAGTTTTCAGTCTAACATAGAAAAATTATTTTATTTACGATCTAACTCATTTTTATCTAAAAATAAAAGTGTTTTTTTTTTTGTTAAAGCTTAAAACTTTTCAATCCATCTTCCGTATAAACAAAATATCTAATAAACAAAATATCTAATAAACAAAATACAAATTATCGTAAATAAACATTATTTTTGTTAATTGAGATTATGTCGTTTCAAACGCGTTTACAAGAGTGATACAAAAGTAGCAGCTTTTCCCAAAATAACTCTAAAACTATTTATATTTATATATTGTGAATGATTTGCAGTTTTTCATACAAATAATTTAAATTGATGTTCATTATATACTTAATATATGCAACTCACGTCGTTTAATTACCAATTTAAATAAAACCCAAATTCCAAGTTGTGTCCAAGTTTTGGAACGACTGTTTTATCAATTTTTTTCTTATTGCAACAAATTTAAACGCTCTAGGATTTGTTCCACGTATATCTATCACAACATAACTCTTTTATCTTCTTGTTTTACATAATACATCGTATCGATGTGTAAATTAAATGCGCAAATTTAATAGAAGAAAAAAAATGTAAAAGCTGTTTCGTAGTAGCCGTCGTAGAAAAGGTCAGTGGCGGAGGAACACTCGCGACCGATGACAAGTTCTCACTCTCTCGACACAATTTCGTAGACTTCGATCGTGGCGTGATTTAATGGGTCAATTTAAAAAGAAACAAAAAAGGGGGAGGAAAAAAGGAAAAGAGAACATTCCTAAGTAACTATACAGTTCTCTAAAAATTAATTTATTGATTACCCGGTTAAAAAAAATGACCATGACGAGTTGAGGATAAGGTTTAAGATAAGGTGATGAGCCCTGGATAGCTCAATGGATAAGAGCAGTCACACGGAAGGGTGAGGATAAGGTTGAGGTGGCTAGTCTTATCCTTCCTTATGTCCTAGGTCCTTGTCTTATGTTAGAAAATCAAGGGTGGATAATGGTGGTGAGTGGGGGAGGTAATATGGAATCGAGGATAGTGGTGGAGGTGATGGTGGTGAAGTTACGGGGGCAGACACAATCGGTATGAGAAAGGAGAAGCGGGATAGGGGAGGGGGAGGATTGGGGAAGGGTGGAAGGGAGAGAGAAATATGCAGTTCGCATTGAGGCAGGTCGGTGCAGCGCCGCGAGTCGCGCTCCAGGCGCAGAGATCAATGCACTCGTTCTGATCGTTTTCTTCGTAATTTACCATACGCGTATTCTCGGTCCACGTCGTGCTGTTTATATATATATATATATATATATATATATATATACACAGAGCCATATACATATATACGTATGACAAATATATATATATATATATATATATAAATTTAGTATTTTTAAAAGAGAAATAAAAACGTCGAGGTGTTGACTGAATTTGTTGTAAAAAATCAGAAAACAAAAATTCGCCCGACATTTTGAAATATATTTTAGCCTATAATTTTCTTCACTGCAATAAAATGAAGCTAGAAAGTATGAAAGAGAGAAGAGAAGAACGAGCTACTGTAAGAGTTCTTTGAATAATAATTGAAGAAAATTGGAAAATTAAAAAAAGGAATTCAATATAAAACATGTATCTTCTTACTCTCTCACATAAAAAAGGAAAGAAACAAAGAATACATATACAAACATGTCAGTTGGCAAAGTGTTCGATGGAATGGAACGAGATGGTAGCTAATTGAAAAAGAACGAACATTTAATTTATAAATGAACGAAAAGGACTACTACCTTGTTGTCGTATCCGAGAACCAATTAGTTTCATGATAATAAATGGTGACCTAGGAGTTGTAGTCAAAAAAGAGAGGTAGGAGTTACGAGATGAGAGAAAGAAAGAGGAGAGAAAATGGTGCGCTGGTTATCGTAGTAATGGAAAAGAAAGTATGAACAAATGAATGGATGAACAACAAATTCCTCTTGAGTGTAATTACTTTATCAGAAAAAGACCGGGTGGATTCGTAATGGAAAAGCAATGGCGGCATAGTCACGATTGAAGATTTAAGAGAAAGAAAAAGAAGAAAGGAAAAGTAGAAAGAAAACTCGATGGATTCGATCGTAGTTTGTCTACGTAATGTGCGTTCCATTGAGATTATTCGGTACAGTCAAAATTTCTGGCCTGTGTCATGCGTCCAAGAGAAAAAGATAGTAAAAAGAAAAAATAGTAGTAGTGGTAGTAGTAATAGTAGTAGTAGAAGTAGTATTAGTAGTAGTAGTAAAAATAATAGTAATAGTAGTAGTAGAAAGAAGAATAATAAAAATAGTAACAACAACAACAGCAACAACAATAATAACAATAATATGTTAGAGAATAATAGAAAACGATAACGAAAAGAAAGATATTAAGAGAAGAAGAATGTTCTGACACGTATCGATTGTGTCCAAGGAAGACACACGTCTTTCGTGGTTAACGCTTGGTTCCTCTCGATTGATAAAACTGATTGAGAGAGGGTGAGAGAGAGAGAGAAGTCTAGAGAAAGAGAAAAAATAAGAAGAAAAAATGTATCTCCTAGGAGATAATTTATCCTCGACAAGATTGGGAAGTTTGTATAGAAAGATATCAAGGACGTGAGAGAGAGGAGAGAGAGAGAAAATAATTAATAAATAAGATAACCGTTGAAAAGGGAGAAAGTAAGAAAACAAAAGAGAAGAAAAAGAAGAAATAAGGAAAGAGGTGTAGGAAAAAGAAGAAGACGCAGAGGAAGAGAAGGAGGAGAAGAAGAAAAAAAGGAAATTCGCGAAAGTGTTGCTTAGAATGCACAGGTGTATGGATTACCAAAGCATTGTCAAGATGTTCAAGAGCAGGATCTTTCAAGGCGACCTCAGCCCAGTCCCAATTCCGGGCAGGTTGCAACAATCCAGTACGTAGTACTTAGAAGGGGAACTAGAACTAGGGAGGGGGAGAGAGAAAGAGAGAGAGAGAGAAACTCTTAAGGTTTTAGATCGATCATAGAAGGCGCATTTCGCGCAGCAGATCTCGACTGGGGACGACGGGCACGATCGATCTTCCCAGGACCCTTTTTCCTATGGTCCAGATATTCTAACGTGTTCAAATTCTGTCTTAGCATTAATCTTTCTTTTAATAAAATACAAAGAGTCTAATAAAATATATATCAAATTAATATATGATGTATTTACGCGTGAAATTAGGCTCGGTAATCCGCGATTAGTAAATAGGATTATTTCATTTCCTAGATTAAGAGGGATAATAAAAGGATATTGGGTTGTAGCATATATTTACCACCTTGTTTTCCCTATTTGTGTGTATGGAACACACACCATAAAAATCGTTTTTCTTTAAATAAAATTTAATTTTCTTAGAATGTTTTTTCTCTATAAAGAAAACAGAACGTACATGTGTTTATAATTCAAGGCAACTATGAAGAAAAAGAAATATATAAGAGAAGGTTTTAGTTTCTTTCGTTAGAGCCAACGAATCAGAATTTTCTCATTCCAATTTATAGGATAGACAGGATAAGAGACTTCCGGTGTATGCTAAAGGAGAAATATATGTGGTAAAAAAATGAAGAAGAGAAAAAAAGATAGTAATAATAATAAAAAAAGAGAAAAGGCAAAAGGGTGGGGGTATATCTGGTTGGTAGTGGGGTACACCAAAGAGGTCAACAACCTCTCTCTCTGATGCAGCTGTTATTGATCGGAGAGGACTCGCAACATCGTTCCACCGTTACGCCAAAGTTACTACTCTTGTTCCATCCCAAAGAGGATGCTGCCTGCCGCTTCGTTCTCATTCGTGTGATCTATTTAAACTTCTTCTTCTTTTATTTTTTTATTTTTTTCAAAACAACCCCCCTCTCTGACTTTTCTTCCAAAAAACGTTCTCCCGACATTTGGCTTTAGGGATGATTCGTCGAGTCTCGATTGATATATACGAAAAAAAGAGATAAACCTGTCCTAACGTTTCAACGAATGTCTCTAGAGATTTTTTTTTTTACCATCACCATCCCCACTTTTTCTTCTTCTTCTTTTTCTTTTATTACTCGCGATCGTTATCTTCTTATTTATCAAGAAAATGGACACGAATGACGAGTCCGTGTTCGATATGATGGGATTCTTTGAACGTAAGGCAAGTTGCCTTTTATCAGGAACAATTTTCCCAAGAATATATACGAGTTTTTAGTTTTTTCTTCTTTTTTTTTTCGATGAATATGTGGTTTCTTTTAATGCGTACCCCCTCCCCCTGTTCATGCTATCCATCTCTCCGTACCACGTTTTTTCTTTTGTTGATTTTTTTAGACGTATAATTTTTGTTGTTGTAAGTTCTAGCTCTAATTTTTACGAACGAGTGACCACGGATTTTGTTTTCAGGTCAACAAAGTCAGCAAAATGAGCAGGAACTGGCGACCAAAATGTTGCAAATACAAAGCAAACGATTCTACCTTGACGTGAAGCAAAATAGACGCGGAAGATTTATCAAAGTAGCCGAGGTATATTTATATACATTTTCATATTATTTTTTATATGTATATATATATGTGAGTGTAGGTACGTAAAGGTGGGCCAAAAATTCCTAGATTCGTAATTTTACATTATATCAAAAAAAGTAACTATTTTAAAAAATCACCTGAGAATTTTTATTAAGAAGCACAACCTGTCGTAAAGGGAATGTTAAAAAATCATGAACCTCGTCTACAATTAAAAAAAAAAAAAAAAAAAAAAAGTATTTTTTACTTCATGGTTGAAAACTTTTCAACCCACTTATGTATTATGTAAAACAAAATTTCAAAACATTGAAATATTTGATCCGATTAATCGTAGATCGGAGCGGACGGAAGAAGAAGTCAAATATATTTAGCACTCAGCACAGCATTCGAGTTTCGGAACCATCTGTCAACATTTAGCGACTATTATGCATCGTTAGGTAAGTCAAATTTATTGACATAACGTGTATCAATTAAAACCCCATTATTATTCTTTATTTTATTGTCAATTAATCAAATTATAAACAAATAAACAAACAAAAGAAAATTCAAAGCTGAAAATAAAAATGTTAGGTCCACCAAATCCTGAAAATGTGCCGGACGATGGAAAACTGAAGTCAGAAATGATGGTCAAGGACAACAGGCGGTATTACCTGGATCTCAAGGAAAATTCTCGTGGTCGTTTCCTGCGGGTGAGTTACCCTGTATGTACCGTTCACGGTGTTTTCGATTTAAATTCTCTCAACGTTTGCAAATCTTATCGAAAGATACAAAATATGAATAAACATGTCTTCTTGAATAAATGTCAAAAAAAAAAAAAACGAAACAAGTGACAACATTTTTTTGTAGGTTCTGAGAAAAAAAGAAATGTAATTGTTTTACAAAATTTCATTTTGTATTAAATATTATAATTGTTATTTAGGTATCACAAACGATAACACGGGGAGGACCTAGGACGCAGATTGCGATACCTGCGCAAGGTATGATCGAGTTTCGTGACGCGTTGACGGATCTTTTGGAAGAATTTGGTACAGATGACGGAGGTTTTAAAGGTGATCTACCTGATGGTCGCTACATGCGTGTTGAGGGGAAGAATTTTTATTTTGATATAGGTCAAAATAATCGTGGTATCTATATGAGAATTTCTGAGGTAAGTTGATCCTCCATAACATCCAACATTAGTAGTTATATCATTTAAGTAAATTAGTTTTTAAAAAAGTAATTAATTTTTTAAGTTACCAATGAACTTCTGACCTAACTAGTAATCAACTTCTAAAGTAGCTAAATAATTAAAAAAAAAAAACCAATTATTCTATTCAAAGATTTTTTAGTTTAATAAAAATTTTTTTCCAATATGGAAGACGCCTTTATATATTGTAGTTTGATCATTTAAAAAACAAAACTAGTTATCAAAAGCAGAAATCAATTTAGGAAATTTTTGTGAGACCTATCCTGTATATCTTTTTATTGATTTCTCTATTAAATCTATTAATTGATAAATAAATAATTTTCAGGTCAAAACGAACTTTCGAACAGCGATAACCGTGCCGGAGAAATCATGGGCGCGTTTCCGTGACATATTTGCGGATTACTGCGAGAAAATGCAAGAAGGTGGAGGAGCAGGGGTTGGCGTTGGTGGTATGAGCGGTGGAAGCGGTGGAAGCGGTGGGAATGTTCTTTCAGAGGGGAAAGGCTCGGTAGTGGCACAGGTACCATCACCATCTTCGACCTCGCAACAGCCTAACCCCAATCCAAATTTAGACTCACCCTTAATCAAGTGAAAAAGGCTTTAATTTAACTCGAACATTGGAATTATAATCGTAACTCGTTTTGTCAAGACATTAATTAAGCGAACTAAAGAAACTTATCAGAGTCTATGCCATCGTCATCGCCATTTTCATCGACATCGACATCGGCATCGACAACAACAACAACAACTACAACAACAACAACAACTACTACTACTACAACAACAATTACAACACGTTTCATAGTTAATAATTAATCATCATTAATGTCGTTATCGTCGTTATCATCGTTATCGTCATTATTGTCGTTATCATCATCATCATCATTGCCACCGCCACCGTAAACCGAAAAATCGTCTCATCGTTATTCGCCTTTTAAACAATTCGCGAAAACAATGAGGTTGGTCCTCACTATAAATATATATTTATATATATATATCTATATATATATATATATGTATATATATAGATATACATATATCTATACATACATAATTATAAAAACGAGATTACACAATAAGAAAAACAAACAAAACATAAAAGATTATTCCAAATGAAGAAGAAACAAAAATGAATATTACATACATCAACATCAATCAGTGTTGAAGAGTGTTATATACATTAAAAAAATCAAATGTATATTAGAAAAGTGGTTGACCATGTTTCGTTCGAATAGATTCAATCTTTTTTTCTGCTTAAAAAGTACAACATGAAAAAATTAGGAATAACAACAAAAACGATAAAGTCAAAGTAAATACAATAAAAAAAAAAAAAAGAAGTATCAATGAAATAAAAACAAATGTAAACAAAATTGATAGGTGCGGCGGGGGTTATGAAATGAAATGAATGGAAAATAAWAAATGATTTAAAAAAAAGAAAGAGTGATTATTAAAAGTGAATTTAAAAAAAGGAAGAATAAAAGGATTGACGAAAAGGCATAAAAAAAAAGGAAAAAAAATAGTATAAAAAAGAGAAGGAAAGAGAAAGAAAAGAAAGAAAAATACGAAATAAATATTCAAAATGAAAAAAAAAAAAAACGAGTTACCGCTGCTCGTGCGAGTAAAAGAAAAGAAAATATAAAAATGGAAGATCAGGAGGTAGAGGTAGAGAGGTGGAGAAAGATAAGAAAAAGGAAAAGATAAAGAAAAAGAAAAAAGAGAAAAGAGAAGAAGATAAGTAAGTAAAATGTGCGAAAGATAGACGGTGGGAGAAACGAGAGTATAATTATTGCACGATGTCCCCAAATGGGATACGAGCTACTATCGATTAACGTTATGAATACTACTATTCATTTCCTCATACATACGTGTGTGTACTTTCTTTTTATATCTTCTTGCTAATGTTTGTCTATTTATTTTTTCTTTTCTCTTTTTCTCTCTTTTAATTTCTTTATTTTTTTCTTTGACATTTTCTTGCACACAATGCTTTTAAATAAATTAACTTAAGGGCTATTTATAAAGCCTTGCAAATGATCAGCAGGATAATAAATATAATTGATAACAATGATATTATCAAAATTAATATAAAAAAAAAAAATTAAAAAAAAAAAAAAAATAAAACATTTTATTAATATTTGTCGAAAAAAAATTATTATGTATTTATCTAAGATAACATATTATATAAGGGGAAATGAAACGTAGTGGAAATTACGTTATAATTGAATTTGATCGTTCAGAATTTATAAATAAAAATAGTTGTTATATTAACGATTAATATTCGCGGAAGTAAATGGTGAATGGTGTGATCGGTCATAATAATCATGATAGATGATAAGGAAAGAAATAAAAAAAGAAAGATGGAAGAAAATGAAGGGGAAGATCGTCGGTGATATATGAATAGTATATGTAAAAAAAAAAAAAAAAAAAGAAAAAACAGATGTGAAAAAAATATTAGGAAAGAAAGAAGAATACCGAGACCACACACTTGTTTTGCGTCGTAGAATATGAAAAAGAAGAAGAAGAAGAAAAAGAAGAAGAAAACAAAATAAAATGAAGTCAAAAACAACTCTGAGACTGTTTGAATAAAAAAAAAAAAAAAAAAAATTAAGACGAGAAAAAAATGCTCTTTAAAATCTTACTGCAAACAAATAAAAAAAAAAAAGGTCAAATGATCGAATTAATAAAAAAAATTCGTTTCACCTATCTCACCCCTTCGAAAAAGAAGAAGAAGAATTAAAAACAAACATACATATACATATATATATATATATATATACATACATAAAAAAAATGCATTAAAATAAAATACAAAAAAAAATAATATAAACGAGAAAATCTTTACTGTCTACGTCACATACACACATGCGAAATATACATACACACACAATAAACACCACGCATCTTGTGCATATTCGTTTATAAATTGAGCGACTTGTCTCTAATTAAAAAATAATTATGAATTAATAATATATAATACATAGGATGGAAATTTAAAAAAAATCGTAATAATAATGATTGATTAGCCGGATATAAGAAATCCTAATTAATATGTGTATATTATATAAAAAAAAGAAAAAAAAACGAAACAATTTTACGTTATAAATTTGTTCCTTTCACGTCTGTTTTTATTTTTTTTTTCTTTCTTTTATTCTTCTTCTTCTTCTACTTCTTCTTCTTCTTCTTCTTCTTCTTCGTCATTGATTTTGTTTCTTATTATTTGCGTGATTTTCTATGTTTAAAAAATAAATTAAAAGAAAATAAGAATAATAGTATTAATAATAATAATAATAATAATAATAATAATATAATATAATATAATAATAATACTAATACTAATAATAATACTAAATATTAATAATATTAATAATAATAATAATAATTATAATAATAGATAAAAGAAATCTTTTCTCTTCGTTCTTCACATTCATTCACATACAAGGAATAAATTAAGGAATAAATTAATTAATATAAATTAAATTAAATTAAATTAACTTAAATTAATAAATAAAGAGAAGCAAGAAAAATAGCACGCGATGCTAATGTAATAAGTAAAGCGTGCGTGTTTTTAATATATGTGCTTTTATGAGAGAAATTCAATAAGAAGAAGAAGAAGAAAAAGATGGCGAAAAAGAAGTAGAAAAAGATGAAAATGAAGACGAAAGATATAAAGAAAAGGAGAACTTTGGTAGCACAAGAAAGAAGAAGAAGAAGAAGGGCAACTTTACATCATGTTATAACATCACATCAATATGCCGGACATAAATAAATAATCTATAAACATATAGGATGTACAACACATAAGTAAAAACACAAGATTCGACGTAACCCTATGAGAGAGATGATAAATTTAATGGAATCTAATGAAATATTTGCATATACCACACAAAACCATGTAACCAGAGACGAACACACAACACACCACACAAAACACATACCTACGTACACGTGAAATCAGTTAAGATTAGAATTGAGGAGAAATATCGAGAACAAGAAAAGAAAAAGAAAACAAAAACGTTCCCGAAGTTTCGTGAAATGATTTAACAATATACATATGTATGTGTCCTGCTGTATGTATGTGTTGCGTATATGTGTATGTAACGTGATTATAAAAAAAAAAGAGAGAGAAAGATAGAATAAGTGAGTGAGTGAGTGAGTGAGTGAGTGAGTGAGTGAGGGAGGGAGGGAGAGAATGAGTGAATGAATGAATGAAAATAATACGAATAGAATGTGTGTATGTATGAAAGGAAGAAAGAGAGAATGGGTGATCGTATGTAATTACGTCTCGTTTAGTTAACGAGTTCTAAACAACAACAAAAAAAACATAAAATAAAAATAAAATAGAAATAAAAAATAAAAACACAAAATGGCATATTAGGAGATATGTATTATACGAATGCATATTAGGTATTTATATAGAATCTATATAACTGTATAATTGTCTAACAAAATGCCAATGTCCCGTGGACCCAAACAACTGTAATTATTCAGACAACATGTGTATTAGAGAAAAAAAATCTATCGAGTGGAAATGATGCTCTCCTTGTTGCTGATTTGCAATAGTTTGGGTCCTTCTTTTTCTTTTCTATACGGGATTAGGTAGAACGATGATAGTGAATATGTAATACGAACAGCTAGGAAATGCATTAAACGGAAAACATATATTTATCTATGTATATGTATATGTGTACGTATGTAATTATACATGTATGAATATATGAATGCGTACATATACACATATCCATGTTTATATATATATATATATAGAAATAAATGTGAATGATTGGTGCCAGAATGTGAAAATAACATGAAAAGAAGGAGATAGAAACAGTGAAAGAAAAACAACAGATTGAGATTAAAGTAAAGAGTTTTTCTTAAATTAATAAGAAAACCTTTATAAAATACGCTTCGATTATGCTAATGTCAAGAAGAAGAACGAATTAGAGCGAGAAAGATGGAGAATGATCGATCATTTCGTTCACATCTCGTGATAGAACTCGAATCGCAAAACACCAAAAAAAAAAAAGATGAAAAGAACAGAGAAAAGAATAAATAAAATGAAAATAAAAAATAAATAAATTTAAATAAATAAAATAAATAAATAAATAAATAAAGATAAAAGAGTAAAAATAATAAAACCTTTATCTTTCGCACTGGTGCGAAAGAAAAAAAAAGAATGGCGGATTAAATGCGACAGAGCGCGATTAACAAAAAAAAAGAAAGAAAAAAAAAGTAAAAGGGCGTGTGTATTTGATAAAAATTTTGCAAATAAAAAAAAAATATACTGCGCCATATTTTATCATAAAGAACTATTTATTATTATTATATTATTAATTATTATAACATTATTATTATATTATTATTATATTATTATTATAATAATTATTATAGTTATTATTATTATTAAAGAGAGAAAGAGACACGCCCCATAAAAATATCGTGTTTAATTATCAACGCATGTTATCGACAAAATGAAGAACAAAAATAATGATTGGGAAGAAAAAGAAAGAGAGAGAGAGAGAGAGAGAGAGAGAGAGAGAGAGAGAGAGAGGAGAGAAAGGATGAAAAACCAAAAGGACAGAAGAAATTAATGCAAAGTTTGATTGATTTTTTTTGCAAGGATTAAAACGTAAATAATATTCTATCCGTCTTGTGAAATATTTCTATTTAAAATAAAAAAATGGCGTTTCTTTTTCTTTTCTGTGAATTTCTTCATTCAATAAAATCAACTATTTCGGCTGGTCTGAATTTTTACTTAGCACATAGGATCTTGACGATATTTACAAAAAAAGAAAAAAAAAGTAAATAAAAGTAAAATAAAATAATTAAACGAAAAAATATGAGAATCACGAATAGAGAAAAGATGAAAGAAAAGATAAAGTAAAAAAGTGATTAAATTTGGAACTGGTGTATGACTAAGAAAGAGAACAAGATAAAGAAAAAGAAAAAGAGTAAATAACAATGATGGCAACACAACAACAATGACTATTAAGAAAATGAAAACAAATGAGTAAAAAAAAAAAGAAAAATCTTAGAGAATGTAAGGGAACGTCGATAAGAAAAAGTTCTGATCCTCTCTTCGATATCAATTTTATTTCTATTTTTATCTTATTTTAGTTTATATTTTTATTATTGTTTTTATTCGTATAATTATATATAAATTGTTCATAAGAAAAGAATATTAAATATTTTTAAAATGATCGTCTAAATTTCCGAATAAAACCAATTAAGTTATTTTAATTGTTTTTCTTTTTTTTTTTTTCATGTTGTGTGAAATGATGTATAATAGGAAAGGAAAAGAGAAGAAGAGGATCGTCGAACTAAAACCGATAAAATGGCACAAGAAGAGCATGATATTTAGTGTGTCCGTGTAAAAATAATAAGGAAAAGTGTTCCAATCGGGGAAACGATTGCATAATAATGAAAAAGCATATATATATATATATATGTATAAATAGAGATAGAGAAGAAGAAAAAGGAAAGGAAGATGAAAGAAATTAACCAACAAGAGGAACAAGAAAGAAATCGTTTCCACTGATGGAACAAACGGTATGACATATTGTGATCTATTACAAATTACAAATTACAAAGCATCACAAAGTAGTAGATAATTAAGGAAATATAAATAAGTGACGCACGTTAACACTATGGTGACAACTAAAAAACAAACACAAATACATATTACAAATACAAACAAAAGTTAACAAAATTAATAAACGAAAAACAATTGAAATCGTTTTATGCGAGATGCATGAAAAAGCAAACAAATTAAAATGACAATGAGGAACACGTTATTAAAAATAAAAAATAATAATAATAATTAATAATTGAGGACGACTACGAACGTACCTAACTATTAAAAAAAAAAATAATTAATAATATGAATAATAATAATAATAATAATAACTAATAAAGAATTAAACAGAGAAAGAGAAGGCAAACACGAAAAAAAAACAGAAATGAAAATAAATGAACTAATTTATCTTTACATATAATACACTAACACACACGCGACAGATAAAAAGATCTAAATACTTAACACACGTAAATACATACACACAGAATAAGAAACATACATAAAATATATAAGAGGCAAGCATCTACACGTTAAATAAGCGAAAATAAGAAGATTTATTTGCCATTCTTGCGATCTATCGATTATTGTCTAATAATCATCATCATTATTGATTACTATTATTCAATTATGATGATTCCAATTTTTTCTATAGCAAATAGTAGAAAAAGAAATATATGTTTATTTAACATTATTGTAAAAATATTTTTTAATTCAAGCGACGATGAACGTTTGTTTGAAATCTCAAATATTAATATTTTGATTTTATTTAATTATAAACATAAAAAAAATAATGATTTAGGATAAATTTATCCTGAAGTTTAGTACCAGTGACTAAATGTGGTTCGAGTAAAAAAAAATTAATTTATTGCAAAATTCATGTAATTAAATTTTAATGAATTATGCAATAACTTAATTTTTCTATTTAGTAAAATACATGAAAAAAAAAAACATTAGATAAAAAGAAATTTGTGATATTGTGATAAATTTGTGATACATATATAGATATTTATATATTTAAAGTTGAATATGTTTTATTAGATTCGATAGAAATTTATCAATCATTTTGTAAATTGAATTTTATATCTGATAATTGAATTATTGTGATTGGTGATGATACAATGATCGATTCGCAACATGAATGGCAAATAGGCGTTATTTCAGCGAATTAACGTTAAAAACAAAAGAAAAGGAAGAGAAAGAGAAAGTGAGAGAGAGAGAGAGAGAGAGAGAGAGGAACATCGAAAAAAGAAAGAAGGAAAAAAAGGGGGACGAAAGAAAAAGATGAAGAAACGAAAAAACACAGGATTTCAAAAAAGTTGAGAAAGGAACATAAAAAGGAAAAAAAGGAAAAGAAAATAAAAAAAAACTCACATACTCCTGCCACGCAGCGAGTCCTTAGACAGCTTTAAGATAATAATAATAATTATTAAATAATATAAATATTAATTATAAAATTAATTAATTAATTAATTAACAAAAATAATAGTGATAAAACTTTCTATATGTTGAATTGTGTCTAGTGAAAGAAGTAAAAAAAAAAACTATTGAGGTAAAAAAATAAAAAAAATAAATAAATATAACAAAAAAAAAACAAACTAAGAAAAACAATGCGGTAAAGAGAGACAGAGAGAAAAAGAGAGAGAGAGAGAGAGAGAGAGAGAGCGAGGAGAAGAAGAAAAAGATGAAGATGAAAAGAGGAAGAAGATAAAAAAAATTAATATAATTAAAATAAAGCAAATAATTAATTAATTAATCGATTATTTGATTTATTGATTGATTGATTACTTAATTAATTATTTAATAAAAAAAAGAGGTAATATACAAGGGGATAAAATAGAAAGAGAGAGAAATACAGAAAACACAAATGGAAATATTATTTAAACTATTTGCAAATAGGCATAATTGGGACGCAGTTTATATATGACCATTAGTTATCTCTAACGAAAACTGTTCTTTTTATTCACATAAGTAGAAAACGAGAGGTCAAAAGGTCGAAGAATAAGAAGGAACAAAATAATATGATGAAGAAGTAAAAGTTGACTGTTAGAATATAGCTTGGATGTTTCGTTTGCTGTTTTACAGGCGTTTGTGCAGTGTGGGGTTAATCGGTGATTCTTTCTTCTTAATACTATATATATATATATAAATAAATATATATATAGTATCAAGAAGAAAGAAAAGAAAATAAGAAATGGTGGTTTGCCGATAAGTCCACACACACATAAACTCATACACACATCTACGTTTATATATAATATTTAGTGAGTTCTAAATTCTCACTATTGTTATTATATCATTATTACTGCTATTATTACGTAGGGTTTTCATACCTACATATGGCCAATATTAACAACAACAATAACAACAACACAAACAAGTGATTCTAATTAAAATGATAAATATATACACACAAATTAACATACATACATACATACATACATACATACATACAATACATGTCCACACGAGCAAAACAATTAATTCACGTTAATAATTATCATCATCGATTTGGCTTTGTAATAAAAATATGCAGAGAGATAATAAAAGATTTGGTACCATACACATTTTGCATGGTGTTAGAAAAATATTATAAATTCAATATACGAATGAAAGAGAGAGAGAGAAAGAGAGAATAAAAGTATGTGTGAGTGTTTGTATGTATGAGCAAAAAGTTTGATCGTCGAATGTAATAAACGTACACTTGTGTATGAAAGATAATGTGTGTGTAAGAGTGAGATAGAAAGAAAAAAAAAGGAAGGAAGGAAGAATAAGTAAAAGAAAGAAAAATTAATTAATAATTCAAAAACACTTGTACAGAAAATTCTCCCCGTGTTTTACGTGAAAAATTGCGGCTCGTACTAAATATTATAATGTATCACGCCATAAGTATGAAGATTCTACCGTTAATACGTTTATTAATTAGCTCTTATTATTATTATTATTATTATCATAACGTCATCTTCATTATTATTATTATTACTATTATTATTATTATCATGATCCATGATTGATCATTGTCATCTTCGTTGTTGTGGTAATTTTCATTACAAATATTCCTCCATCTCTTCCTCCTCCTCCTCCTTCTACCCTCAATTCAATGGCGAACATAATCTTTCATCCTTTTCTCTCTTGAATTATCTTTTATTGTTTTTTATTTCCGTTTTAAAATCCTTATCTTATACGTTATGCAAATTTTTATTTTCATTATTATTATTATTATTATTATTATTATTATTATTATTATTATTATTATTATTATTATTAATATAGTTATTAATCTTCTTCTTCTTCTTATTATTATTATTTTTATTATTATGATTCATATTATTATTATTAGTTAATATAAATTAATTATTATTATTATTATTACTATTATTATCATTATTGGTTATTATTATTATCACTGCTGCTGCTAAGATTATATTGTCATTATACTTATTATTAAGATTATTCTTATTATGATTAATTAGTACCATCATTACCAATGCACACAAACAAACCATCGATTTAATAACTTCCGCTCGCTATACTTACCAACAAAATGCAGACCTCAAGTTGTCCAATCTTTTCTTTTTTTTTCGTTTTTTTACAAATATTTAATTATTTTGTTAGTTTTTTGTTTAATCAAATCCTAAACCTTTGTTTATTAACCCTTAATGGTTCAAAAGTTATTACCCTAATGATATTTAAAGATACGAATATTTTGATAATTCATGAATAGAGTTTGTTTAAATTTAAATAATATTTCCATGTATCTCTCTCTCTCTCTCTCTCTCTCTCTCTCTTGTTTAAATATTATTATAAATATTAAAAAACAAAAAAAAATAGGTGGTGTACTGTTAAGGGTTAATTTTATCTCCCAGTTCACTTCTCAATCGTATCGATCTATTATTCTTTTTTATTTCTATGGGAATCTTTCGTTATTTCGATAAAATGGAGAAATATCTGTTGAGATAAAAAAAAAATCTAAACAAATTTTCGAGACTTAAAGAAAGATGAAAAATAAGATAAACGTATGTAAATGAAAAAAAAAAGAACCTTATGCACCCGCGTTYTCGTTCTCTTTATCCGCGTGCGTGCGTGCATGCGTGTATGTGTTCGTACATGCGAGTGTATAATATTAATTATAATATCACGGACTTGTGGGATATGAAGTAATCCAAATAAAAATAAAATTGAAAATAAAAAGAAAAAAAAAGAAAATGAAGCACCAAAGATTAAAAAAAGGAGAATCTAAAAATTTAGTATCATTGAAGGATTGAAAAAACAAAGCTTTCGAGGACGACTTATTTCAAAATTCACGACAAAATTGAAGCTTTTTTGATTTATTTAAAAAAAAAAAAAAAACGAATTGGTTTAGCAATAGCGGAAAATTTCAAATTATTATTTGATTGTTTTAATTTAGGAATTTAAATAAAGGTTTATTTTATATTAAAAGATATTTGATAGGGCGAATTCATAATGGCGCATGTGCAGAACTGATATCTTTGAATTGCATGACTGAAAAATCGCCATATTGGAGGATTATAATTTTAAATAGAATTTCGAGGGTACGGTGATCAAATTTCTCTCGAAGTCATTTCTATCGTCGTTGGAACGACCAGTCGTTGTAAGACTGGCATTCCTGCCCTAAAACGTATATACTTCTCTGGGCTCAGGATTCTATTATTATTTGGCAGCGACGTAGTCAAATTTTGAAATTTTAAACATACGGATCTGTCCGTTTTTATTTTTAGGCCTTTTTTCTATCGTTTTAATCTACTAACGAGAAACACACACGATACATCAGATTATTCTGTAAATTAAGATTTTTTGTAAATTAAGAAAGGAAGAATCAAAAAAAAAAAAATCAATGGAAGACAAATGAAAAAAAGAATCCTTTTAGTTGCAAATTTCTGTCTCCGTTTAAAAAATATAAGATAGTTAATAATAAAAATAAAAATAATAATAATAAATAAATAAGTAATACAATATAATAATAATAATGATAATAAAATAAGTAATATCAATTTAATAATAATAATAATAATATTATTAATTAAAATAATTAAATCATACGTATGAAAATAATTCGTATACGCGCGCACGTGCACATACATGCATTTTGAATTTCGTGTGATACATGGAAAAAAAAAGAAGAAAAACACTAATTGGTATGACACGCACCGCACACACACACACACACACACACGCGTATTTGTATATGGACGAGATCATCTACCGTTTGTCTATCCTTGTTAAATTTCATTTGTATTTTCAAGCAAAAAGAAAGAGAAAAAGCAAAGGGATGATAACTTAATTTATTATTATAATTTCATATAGGGTGATAAGTGAAATTTTCACTTAATATCAGTCGATCTTTCGATGGTGCTTTTATTATATTATACACAAAAATTCAATTTTGACGATATTTACCTCGATCTGTAAAAAAATCACATGGAGAACCTCCTTTACTCATATTTCGGCTTCGACAGGTGTCCCAGTTGAAGAAACCTAACAACAACAACAAAAGCAAAATCGAGAAACGTCAAAGTGATCAACGGCAGCGTAATGAAAGCTTGAAAAGACGCAAATCCTTACCCCAACACGGAGAAACATCATCCACCGTCAATCTTATCAAATCCATATCAGTTTCCGTTTCCCAGTTACCAGCATCAACAATAACAACAACAACAACAACAACCGCAATTCCTGCATTAACGGTCCCATCCATCATCGATCCATCATCTCCTAATGTAATAACTACGTCGTTAATATCCACTGCAATTGTTGGACAAAAAAGTAACGTAACCGATGGAAATGTTTCTAATAATTCGGCTAACAATAAGTCATCTTGCGATATGCAAGGTATTTTGCAGTTCGAACCTATCGAAATTTAAATTTCCCGCGCGTTAAATTATTTTCGATATTTTCACGTATATATCGAAGAATTGAAGTTCGTTTGTTCTCTTTCCGCATAGAGCATGCGCATTAGTTGTTATATTTCCGCGCATGCGCTTTATTATATTTCGCTAAACGTGCGCGCGTAATTAGTTTCTACGTTTGTTGACTTTATTCTGTTATTTAAATTTACTTAAATTTTTCACGAATGCTTTTAAATGAAAATCATTCCATTGTTTTCAATGATACAAAGATTTCTCATTCATTAATTAATTAATTATAAAAATTTAGATCTTCTTGGAGATCTTAAGAAAAATATAAAAAAAAAAATCAAGTTAAATACCGTTCGAGAGTTCATACTTTTTATAAGTTTATTTTAATTCATTGCGCGTATGTGCTTCATGATATTCATATGTTTATCATGCGTTTATTTTCTTCGTGTTCACTTTTTATGATAAAAAGCTTCTTACATAGATTCTAATCGGTTTCTTTAGATATATTACTCTTTATTGTTCGAAAAAAATCAATGTACGAATATAAAAAAAATATAATTTGGTACTTTTGTGACAAATTGAATATCAACGAGTGAAAAATAAAAATTTTAAGAGCTGTTCTTTATCATCTATGACTCTTGATTGTTTTATTTTTAATTAATTTTAAGAGAATAAAAACTCCACAAATCTTTGACATTTTCATTTTACATGAGACCTGAGTGTAAAACTTTATGTTCACCTTTCTAATCAGAAGACTGATGACAACAAATAAATTCGACGTGGAAGAATATATAATACGTATGTATATATAATATATTTTCAATTTATGAGACATAATATTTCTTTTTTTATATTCTAAAGTAGGTATTCTCAAACAAAAAAACCCTAAAGTGATCTCATATGGAGTCACAGAGATTTTAACAAATCAAAAAAAAATGTCTGAACACGCAATGATTGAAAATTAATTTAAAACCAGTTTAGCAACATTAAAGTCTATGAGTTTGTAATAGTGAAAGAGAACAAATTCAAGAAGTCTTGTCTTCTAAATTAGATTATTGATTTATTATTTCATTTAATTAATATTAAAATAAATAATATAAATAAATTAATATTTATATTATCATTTTTATTAACGTATAAATATTTTGAAATTTTGTAGAATTATCGAAAAAACTTTTAAAACTGAGATATTGGTCGAAATAAAATTATTCTATGAGATTGATAGATAAAATAATATATTTATAAAAATATTTCAGCCTATATACATATATTATTATCATTATTGTTAATTATTTATGCAGATAAATTGATTAGCTAGATAATCTGAGATGAACGGAAGCCATTCGGGAAAATGTGAGAGTAAAATCAAAATATCGTCTTTATTAGATTCATAAATTTCTGTTATTTTTTCTAATATATAAGCTTTCGAATTAGACGTATGATAATGGGGCTCTATTCTTAATAAAATAATACACGAATGCAAATATTTGGGATAAAGATCTAATATATCTTTGTCCTTATTTTGACAATGAGCGAGAATACGCTTCAATGTCGCTTGTATAAATGTTAAAACCATAGGTGCGTATTCTAAATGTACAAACAATTCTTTCAAAAAATTACATATTAATTGAAATATGTATGGTGATAGAGCTGCGAATTCGAGTAATTCGTTTACTGAATGTTTAATCTCTTCTTGGCAATCTTTATCGACTTCTGTATTAATATTGAGACAAGTCGATGTAAAATCTTCAATTAAAACTTCCTCTATTAGTTTATATCGCTGTGAATGATATATTCTTTCTTTTGTAGATAAACTAAGTCCAAGTTGTGCACTCTGTTGTAAAGCATAACATAACAATTTTTCACTTTCATTAGTAGATTCCAAGTAAGAAAGTTTAGCAATTATCTTTTCTATATAATACACAAAACGAGTATTATATTTAGCAAGACACATTAATGCTCCTGTTAATGATGTCAATGTGTAAGTAGACACACATTCGTCTAAAACATCTGGTAGATATTTTTCCATTAAATTTTCAACAAATTTCGACGTATTTTCTCTGTCTCTAAATATGTGTAAAGATTGAAATCTCTCAGTTATGCGTAATAATTCACGCAATGTATCCTGCAAAATTTAGATACTTATAGTTAGTTTATATAGATGTTTTGTACATAGATTATTAATAACAAGAAAAAGTAACTTACAATAACGTGAAGACGAACAGAATATCTTTGGTAAGCTTCTTTGGATACTTTGTAGTACAAAAGATTAGAAAATGATGTAGATAAGGCACGTAAGACAATGTCGGATCTTGGTACAAATGCATTCGTATTTAAAAAATCTTTATAATCTTCCGTGTTTTCAATACTCTTCTCTGCATCCTCACAGCTATGTAATATCGTTCTTAAAATTCTTACATCCATTATTGTTTTCGATATCTGAAAACAATAGCACTTATATTTAATAATGATATTATAGTATTGTCTATTTTATAAAAGGAACTCTTGAATATTATTAATAAATTAATGTTAATTATTCGTACGTACCGAAAATATATACACGATTAATACGAAATAATTATGTGTAAAATAATTAATATATAATATATATATATAAATTATTATTATTAATATTATTATTATTTAATCACAAAATTTCATTTACATCCCTTAAAATTTTATTAATTTTATAATTTGTCATTTAATCCACATTCGACTCATTAAGATAACCTATAAACATAATACTATTGACCAGTATTACCAACATTACAGATAAAATATCTAATAACATGGTATAAATGATATCTTGTAGAAATACATTTATTATTATGAAACATAATGTTTTTCTAATAACTTTGCAATAATATTACATAGTAAACAGTCATTCAACTTGAATTCCTTCTTGAAACTTTAAAGGTTTAGAATGTTTCAATTCATATTCAAGTTGATCAGCTCGTTTTTGAAAGAGTTTGGCTAAATCTGTATCCTTTTTAACACCATGCCCTCTTAAATACATCTGTGATACATTTGCACAAGCATATGGATTTCCAAATTCACAACATTTAAGTGACAATTTATAAGCCTCTTTAATATTAGGTTTTAAATAATCCTGTATTCCCTTTAAATAAACTCCTGAGAGAAAGTAACATGCTTTCTCTGAATTGAGATCGTAACATGCCTTATTTAGTCTAGATATTCCTTTATTAATTTGTTCAGAAAGATTATCATCAAATTCATTGGTTATAGCAAGAATACCGGAGTGAAGACAACCACTGTCACTATTTAAATCGCAAGCTTTTACCAAATATTTGTATGCTTCATTGATATCTTTTTTATAACCTCTACCTATAACAAGAAAAACAAAACAAAAATATAAAACCTTAAACTCTTTAAAAGAAAATATTTTATATTTATTTTCATAAAGTTACAAAAAAAGATTCAAAGAGTGTATTGTTACCGACCGAGAAACTTAATTTAAAATGCTGCCATCTAGTAGTTAAGACGTAATTTAACTTCTTACCGATAATAAGATATTCTCCGTATTTGGTACAACTTTTTGGAAAATTACGTTCGTCACAATTTGTTTTATAAAGTTCTGCTGCTTTCTTAAAATCTTTTTTTATGGCTTCGTTGAAGTCACCCAAGAGATGACAAACTAAAAATATGAAAATTGTTATTGATAATCGTTCATTGATATAGGTTAAGTTCGTCTAAAATTACATTTTTTCGCACCTTCTGGATTTTTTTCGCTATAACAACCAAATTTATATTCGATGTGAAGATTTTTCAGATATTCTTTAACTTCTTCTGGCTTTTTTAAATTATATGACGAAGACATTGTTTTCTTTTTTCATAGACAAATTGTATAAATCGTACGAATATATTTAACACCGTACAGAATCACATTATATGTAAGAGTAAGAGAGAAAGATGATTGGAGTGGGAGTTAGAACGCACGACCAATCGTATGCTCGGATTGATTGAACGCGCGTTTCTTTGGTATTTTCGAACGAGCGCCATGCGCATAAGCAAAATGACGACGCGAGAGGTGTCGCATAAGTCGTGAAATTACTTTAATAGCTTCGACAGTTCCGCTTTTCGCGTCGTTTCGCGTATACAATTTTTCTGTACATCATTATTTTTTCCTACTTGTTGTTAAAAAAAATAAATAAAAGTGTTTTAGTTATATTTTATATAAGTTAGTTTTTATGCATTATAACCATCGCATGCTGGCAATAAAATATTGTTTTTATCCAGGTAAGTAAATTTCAAATAAATGTAATATTTTAACATAAAATAAATCAAATAATATTATAATATGGTGATTATACAAATGATAACAAAAGGAATGATGTTAATAATAAAAATATTAGATTATATTTAAGATAATTTGAATTTTTTCTTATCGCGTTATGAAATTTGATTTATTTCATTTGACTTTTTAAAATGTATCTTTTTATTTATTTTTATTTTTATTTTCTTTTGCATTAAAGCGTAATATAACTGTGCAGTTTTATTATGATCTTGATATAGACCTTAACTATAGTTAGGGGTTAGATATTGCTTTAGTAGATCGAAGTTTAGGGTATACTCGGTCAGTCGGTTACTATGTTATCTGCTTTGAAATCTCTTATTTCTCTTTTTTCTTTTATTTATGTTAAAGTAAACAATATTTTTATTAATAAAAAGAATGAAATGTGAAAGTAAAACATTTGCTTTAAAAACAGCAAAAAATTTTCAAATAACTCAATGCTTATAACATTAAATTGTTTGGAAAGTACTCGATATTTCCGTAAAAATTTGTTAACGTATATTAAAAATATTCATCAAATTTATCAATTAATTAGCATGAATTTTTTGAACAAAATCCAATTTTTATATCATATTAAATTATTATTAATATTAATATTAATTTATAGTCATTTAAAAATAATAATATACGATTATTGCTTTAACATTAAATTGTTATATGTAACGATATTTGCCCTTACATATTTGATTAACAAGTAGTTTTGACCTTGTGAATAACATATGTATCTATATATCACGTTCGTCATACAATGTGTACATAAGTATATACTTAATATTCGATCGTAAAACATGAAGATACATATGTAGATAGAAACTCTTTATTATAGATTTTATTGTTGCGTCTGACTATTCAAATATACTAACTTATCGCTTATTATATCTTAACTTTCACGATCTTATCATAAACATATTAAATGATTCATCAATTTACTATTTTGTATCAATTCATTCATAAATTAATTATATAAAAAGAAATTAATTGCATACTTAAATTGAACACTAGATATATCATCATTTTTAGTATACCTATTTCTACCACACTAGTCAAAATGACTGGTGTATAAAAAAAAAAATGTTTTTTGAGGCTTCCAATCTTTATTTATTCTTAAGAAATAATAAAAAATGTTTAATAGATAAATGGATTTACAGATATTTTTAAATAACAAAACGTTTAATTATTTACAGAAATCAAATGTTACATGAAGTAGAAATTTTGAATTAAAATGGCCGGACTAATCAAAATGAAATATGGTATATCTAGTGTTAATAAAAACATACATAGATCTATATTAATAAAAATTTATATTTATATTTTCAATTATTATAGTAAAATGCAAGATAAATTTAACGACTTGTTATCAAACGATTGTAAAAGGAACGTATCCTTTTAATTATCTTATACAAAAAATAATATTTTATTAATAGGAATTTATAAATGAAGAATTTTATTAAAACGTTCAAGTATCTACAAAGTTTATCATATACTCGATATCATTTTTTTTTTTTACAACAAATTGAATATATTTATTTTCAATATTATTTCAAAACTTTTTGTAAATAAAAAGAAGAATTAAAATTTGTTGTCATAATTTTAATATTCGTAGTTTCTTCTTCTTTTTTTTTTGTTTAAAAGAGAACCCACAGTAAAAGGGACAGTAAGAAAGAAAACATATTAAATTACACATAAAAAATAATATAAACAATATAAATAAGAATAATTGTTTATAGATGAGCGAGTCGGTAAAAGTTGCCGTAAGATGTCGGCCCATGTCAAATCGAGAGGAACAACAGGGATGCAGGGTACGTCACGAGAATTAACAATCAACAACCATAATAAAAAAAGAAAAAACAAAAAGAAAACACAAAAATGATATCGTTCAGTAGAGCAGTAGAACATTGACCAAAAACATCCACTTGATTGATGCACTTGTTCCACTTAAATCCAACGTTCGCACTAATACATACCATCAAATACATAGATATATACCACATAAAATGTGACATGGCACGCATGCATATTTCTTTAATTTTGTTTATTTTTTTTTTTTGTATGTTTTTCAAACCTTCATCGTTATATCGAACGCATTGTAACTTAGCGACCGTACCAACAAAACAAGGGACGTTTGCTCATTCCTGGACATGCCATTCTTTTGCATTTATATATATATATATATATATATACATTTTTTCTTCTTAAAAATCTTCATAAAAACAAATGTACAACCAGTTGATTACTTATTTTATTCCAATATTCTCGTGTATTTTTTTATAAATGAAATTTTATATACGTTGGAACAAAAAATGATGTTTCCTATCTTTCGTTGTATCTATCTTTTATATGTATTTATATACATATATGTTTGTATGTAGATATTTTCTAGTAGTCGCGTGCATAGCACGCTGCAAAAGTAGCGCGAAGACTATCTTGCTTGAAATATCGATTCGACATACACTTTTGTTCTATCGATAAGTACCCATATGATATGCAATAAAAAATATCTATCTATATATATATATATATAGGTATTCACGTATTTTTGCGTGTATGGTTTTAACAAAAAATTTGGATGTATATTATATAATGTAATTATTTTAAAATATATATGCAATGAGTATCTATACGAGTGTGTGTGTGTGTTTACACTAGGAAGATAAACTGTTTACATTCATTTGATTTTTCTATACATAGATAAAATCGTTAATCGAGTAGAGTCAATCGATTTAGTTCTTTCTCGTAAGTTTATGAATACGGATCGATAGATATGCATCTTTCAAGTGACATGCTTGAACCTTGACCTATATTTCAAATTCTTCTTGATAAGTTATAATATTAAATTTATGCGATGCATTCGACGAATACCGTGACATTGATCGACAAATTTGCAAAGATAATTAATAGATTATCTTTATATTGCGTTCATTGTAATATATTTGATTTTATTTTATTTTATTATATATATATAAATTAAAGGCAAAGCTTGAAATCCGGCATTCTATAGAATGCCTAAAACTAGCCGCCAATGTATGAAATGTATTCATATTTCATACATTGCCTAAAAACGCCGGGCATTATATATAATGCCTAGTTATTTTATAGAATACCTGCTTTCATACATTACCGGTAACATGTATATTAAAACAAAAAGTATAATTTATTTATAGCAAGTTGATGTATTCGTTTTAAATATTTTTAATAACTTTTTGTAGATAAAAATAGAGGATTTTTTGTCATTTTTTTATGTTTTTATTATTTTCATATACACGAGATTTTATTTTTTATTACATATATATAATTTTTATTTGTTTTTTTTGAAAAGATATATATATATATATATATATATATATATATATATATAACATGAAGTAGAAAACTATAAGACCGACTGTCGGTTTTAAATATGGAAATCTGCAATATCGATTGTTTGTAATATGTTCATTATTAAATTAATTTTGTGCAAAAATTGAACTATTCAAAATTGAATACACTTACAATAGGTTTTACCACCCTATAATTTTATTAAAAACAAAAAAACATATATATTTTAATATTATTATCATTAAGAACTATTACTATTACTATTTAAAAATGATTAAGAATTGAATTCACGTCGTAATTGAACGTATTAAAAGTTAAGTTATAAAAAGAATGACAATAATCAATTCGTAGAACGTGGTGACGATCGACAGGTTGACAAAATGTTGTACACTGGAGAGTCCTTCATCGAATGGGTTGACAGGAGGAAAAGTGTATCAATTCGATGCAGCATTTGGTGCCGAGGCAAGCACGGAATTAGTTTACGAAGATGTTGGATCGGTCATCGTGGAAGCTGTACTTCATGGTTACAATGGTACAGTCTTTGCTTATGGGCAAACAGGTTGTGGAAAGTCTTATACGATGCGGGGATTCATCGAACGTACATTGGAACATCTTTTCGAAGCAACTTCGACATCCAGCACGGAGACACGTTATCTAGCAATACTAAGTTATCTCGAGATATATAACGAACGTTTGCGAGATTTATTGAAAGAAGGTACGGGAGAGACGTTGTTGATGTTGAAGGAAGATTCTACCAAAGGAATTTACGTGGCTGGTGGTTTACGCGAGGTCACAGTCAAGGACGCCGCGGAATGCGCTCGTTTGATTGAACAAGGCGATCGAAAAAGAGCAGCCGCAGCCACAAAGATGAATGCAGCAAGCTCGAGGAGTCACGCTGTTTTAACGCTGGCACTTGAAGCAATAGCCATCAATGAAAATGATAAGGGTGGTAACGCTATTAGAAGAGGGAGACTTCATTTGGTCGATTTGGCTGGTTCGGAAAGACAAACGAGAACTGGGGCTACTGGGGATCGTTTGAAAGAAGCTGCCAGTATTAATTTAAGCTTGTCTGCTCTTGGTAATGTTATCAGCGCATTGGCTGCTGGTAATGGCCGACATGTACCATACAGGTAGAATTCCTATTTCTATTTTATTTTATTTTTTAAGATGTTTCATCTTATTTACGATATTTTTATAGGGATAGTAAATTGACTAGATTATTGAGGGACAGTCTTGGTGGCAATGCAAGAACTTTGATGATAGCTTGCATCAGTCCAAGTGATATCGATGCCGAAGAAACATTGAGTACACTTCGATACGCAGCCAGAGCACGTTGCATCAAAAATAAGCCAATCGTTAACGAGGATCCTAAAGATGCTTTACTCAAACAATATCAATTAGAATTAGAGAGACTTCGAAAATTATTGGAATCGAGTGATAAAATACCAGATCAAACTAGTTTTTCGAAGGACGAGCAAGAGGAAAACATCGAGCTAAGAGAAAGGGAATATATCGACGAAGTCGAAAAATTGAGAAAAGAATGCGAAAGTTCGAATTTATCAGCGCAAAGATTACGCGAGGAACTTGATCTTTTGAGGTCTAGATACGAGAATGCAAACGTCAAGCCTGCGTTGCTTGAAGGTAAACATGTTATGGATGAATTGGATAAAGAACGCGAAGAAAAACGTCGGAAAAAAAGAGAGGCCGCTAAACAAGAAGTATTAAGAAGATTAGAAAAACTTACCATTGGTGGAGAGGCTCTTGACAATACTGAGTTAAGAAAACGAAGAGAGAAGAGAAGAAAAAGATTGCAAGCTCTTGCTGGTGTCTTAGAAGCTAGTAGTCAGGATGGTGGGGTCTTCCAAGTTTATGGTCAACTCAGGTTCAGTACAATTTCCATGTTAATTAATTCATTTATCTCTTATCATAGAAAGTAAATCTAAACAAGCCATTTATAATCAGGTCTACTGAAGATGCATTAAAAAGAATGGCAAAAAGAGTACGGCAATTAGAAGCGGAAGCAGCCGATCTTCAAGCATCATGGGATGCTGAACGTCGCGATCTTTTACGACGAGAATTACTTACGTCACAATTATGCGAAGCAATGGTACCACATCTTAGACCAGGTTGTCCACTCCGTGACATAGCATCGGTAAGAGCATCGGCTACTTGGTGCGAGGAATTAAATCGATGGAGATTTCCGGATGCATCAACATACATTCCTTTACCACCTACGTCCATGCAATATCGTGATGGTACCATTAATAATGTACCGTTACATTCAAGTACAATATTTAAAGCAGATCTTAATAATAACAATAGCAGTAACAATGGAAAGGAAGAGGAGTATCGAAAAATTAATGTTGCCTCTAAGGAGACTACTAATGAGGCAAACAACGATAACAACAATACTGAGACTACCAAAAAACTTGATATCGTTGACACTTATTTTCGAAGGAACAGGATTGATACTTTGTTGGCACGTGTTAGAGAAGCCAAAACATTTGGTAGGAATCATTTTTATTGGGTTAATATTTATAATAAAATTTCAGTATGCACATTATATCAATATGTATCCAAAATATTGATCAAAAGTATTTATCAATCCTTACTATTACAAATAAAAGTATATCTTTTCTTTTCTTGCATAATTCAAAGCAAAACAATTGTTTTCTTTTATAAAGTAATAAATGCAACTTCTGTTTTTAATGTTCGGGTATACTCGAGCGAAAGGATCGTTTACTAAACACTTAAGAAACGAAAGTAGAAATGAATATGAAATATAAGCAACTAAGTAACCAACCAAGTAACCAACGAAGCAAGCAAGCAAGCAACGCTTTCACGATTCGCTCGGAGTATCCCTATCGGTGTAAGAACTAACGTTTAGTATGTCGTATGAACACAAGGCGGAAACTAACGGCACCTTCTTCTTCCTCTTCTTATTTCTTCTTTTTTTTTTCAGAAATAGGAAGTCGTCTGAGCAAGTCTGGTGGCTCAGAGGATACAACAACGCCAGCTAATAACTACCTTCAACTCAACGCTTTGAACTTGCAAAGCAGTGCACCTGTCATTACCGAATCTACCGGTTACAAGCCAAGTCAACATCTACCACTTCCTGGACACTTAACAAGAAATGCGTGGACCTTCGAAGACAATCCTACGAACAAAACTTATGGTTCATTCGTTACAAATACGAAAAAAAATCCACCAAGGATTTTAGAAGCTTTACCATCCTATCCGCAAGGAAATGGACAAATTATTAACGCTCCCTTTCATTTCAATGAAAAGATTAGTTCAAGATTAAATTCTAATGGGGATCAACAACAAGAAGAATTACGTAGACGTCGTTTGCTTGATCTCGATAGAAATTTCCATTCCCCAACAAGCTGACGAAATTGATGATTTAATGAAATTTGTATATAAAATTTATGCGGTTGACATAATCGCTGTTTTTATTGCAATTTTTTCGTAACGTTAATTAATATTGTATTTACGTTAATTTATTACAAATAATCATGACAAATCAAAGGTGTCAAGAATATTTTCGAAATATTTTTACAAACGATTGGGACTGATCATTTCAGTAATAAAATAGAAAATTACAGTGTCTTTGTACATTAAGTTCAGAAATTATTTCGCAAATGGTTTGATCATAATTCGAGATAACTTGAGAAAGAGAGAGAGAAAGTTCACACACACAATTCTCAAGTTACATTACTTAACATCTAACGTGTTGAAATTATCGTAGCAAAATTATGACCAAACTTTGTTCGTTACTTTAATAACTTGTAAAAAATGTATAAATGTAATATTTCATGAGAGAGCAATATTTCTTTTATCTGTCTACTTTCTGTATGTATGTTAAACATGCGCGTACGTTGTATCTGTGTGTAATACTCGATAGTTCCCGCTCAAACCATTACGAATTTATTTATCATCTTTTCTTCCTTTTTTTGTAATCATACGTAGGAATTGACGTAACTCATCGACTCCGTTCTTCATCCTTTATATATTCTTTTTCTTTTTTTTTTTCAAACATATTACATGACAATTGAAAAGTAAATTTGTTCAATTTTGCACGTAAAAATTCACCAAAAAAATCTTCAAATGAAGAAAGGAAAGTATTTTAGTACGTAATTTCATACATCGTTTAAATAAAAATTTTTAACAAGAGTAAAAAAAAAATGTTGAACAAAATTTAAATCACATTAATTAACATAAGAAAAATTTCATTCAAATCTTTAAACAATCGTGCAGAAATTAATTCATAACGTTTAATATGAGAAAATAAATAATACATAATAAATATAATATATATATATCGCAAAAAAAGAGATGATAAAATTATAGTACAATTATCGTTTCGGCATGAATGAAACGTTGAATAAATTATTTTTATAAATTAGATGAACAGCTTTATGTTATATAGAAAAAAAAGAAACAAAAATAAAAAACAGAAATTTCAAATAGAAAACAGAATACCAAATCTGTTATATAAAAACTAAACAAAATTATAATTAAGAATTTAAAGTGGAAAGAACTTTTAACACGTGTAAGAATTTGGAGAGGGAAGAAGGGCAAGGTGATAGTTATCTGGTATTTGTAGGTAAAAGAAAAAGTTGCCTTGGATATTATAATTTATTCCGAGAAATATATTACGTCAGTCTTAATTATCATACAATCCGATGCTATATGGAAATTCAATTTAACCATTTAAATATAAACAAATTTTGTTCATTTATTTAATGATGAGTAGTACCTTGTTTACAATTAACAATCAATAATTCAATTAGACTTTCATTTGTTATTTCTATAATTGATTGTTCAAAAATGAATTGTCTTCCACCGGAATATTTCTAAATACATTACTTTGGTTTTGATTTGCATAAGTATTGCTGTGTAGATAGGAAAGAAATGTTTCAAGGCAAGATTTAAACGATACGATAACGTCAGTTCATTTTTTACGAATTTTTTCTTCTTTTTAAGTGCAATGGGGTGGTAATAGAAAAAGGTTTTAGAAAAATGTTCGATTTACATTTTTTCAGGTGCTATGAAGAATATGCAGTTTAACAAAAAAAAAAAAAAAAAAACAAATTATTTATGTTAATGAATATTTTTTTAATTAAAATGTTTATTTCTTTTAATTGATAATAAAATTCTGAATACTTTTATTAAATAATTGAAAGTATACAACTTTCTCGTGTAGTTAAACGAAAGAAAAAAAAAAAATAACAAAAGAAAAAATAAACTAAATTAATGAAATAAATAGATAATGGAAGTGAAAGATGGAAATAAAATGTTCACGATCGTGTTAATCTAAACGCGAGTTGGATATTTTTTACATATCGTTCAAATTATTCTTTTTTTTTTATGTATTGCAGTTAACTTTCATTTGATAAGCGAGTATTCGTAAAAATATAAACACAACATTTACAAAGATTATATATATATATGTATATAATAAGGGAATACATATATATATATATATCACAGAAAAGACACGTTCGCTTTCGTTCGTTCGGACGAAAGTCTCTCGACGAGTAGAAAAATAATAAAAAGAGAGGAATCGAAGAAAGAGTGAAAGTCCTTTCTCAACTTCATATATATACATACTAAAATACATACATATATACATACATACAAATATATACTTTGAATTTATGAACAAATATTACATATTACTATTATTTATTTAGCTAGTATGTTTGTTAATTCATGGTAAGTACTTTTTAAATTACATAATTATTATATAAATTATATATGTGATATAAGTAATTAAATGTTGTTATATGAATGTATATTAATTATTAAAAAATTATAAATATTTTAATTTATAATATTTTTTCTTTTTTCTTTTTTCATATTAGAAAATTACAAAACGTTCTTCTTTTGTATTTTATTATTACTTTTATAAGATTATAGAAATAATTAAATATATTTTTTCGTAAAAGAACAAATATATATATATATATATATATCAAGAAAATGTATAAAGAATTAATAATTATATATAAATATAAATATAATTATAATTAATATAATAAATCAATAAATATTTAATTTATTATATTATTATTATAATTATAATTATAATAATATTTATTAATTATTATTATATTAATATTATATTAATATAATAAATAAATATAAATATAATTATCGGTCATATTTTGTTTTCTTTTGCTATTATTATTGTTATTATTATTATCATTATTAATTATTACATCATCGCATTTCATAATAGAAAGAAAAAGTGTATCGAATATTGAATCGCATCAATTTAATATTCATATGCTACTTTGTCTTTGATCATCCTATCTTTTTCTTCTGTTTATATCGCAACAACTTGCCATATTATATTTGTAAATAATTCTGTCTTTTTAATCATCCAACCTATGGAAATTTCCTCACATTATTAACACGAATCGAATGACGGTTAAGATCCTTTCAATGTATTCTTATTATTTTGTTTATTTCCTTGTTAAAAAATCATCTTTGGATGTTGTCATAAAAATCAATGATTTATTTTTAATAATTTTATATTCATTATTTTTCAAATTATTATTATTATTATTATTATTATTATTATTATTATTATTATGTTAACATAATCCGATCAAACAGAATGAGAAAAAAAAGTATCTTTTAAATATTTTTTAATTTTTTTATTTTATTTGTATATCATTAAAAAAAAAAAAAAAAAAAAAAAATTGATACAGCAAAGTTGAAAATATTTCTCTGATGAATTAGATAAAGATAATTATAAGTATATTTTTTAAAATCAATTAATTCAATTCGAGAAAATTATTATTATTAGAGATTTTAAAAGAGCATCTAATAATAGATATGATTTGTTTGTAAAAAAAAAAATATAAATATAAACAAAATAATATAATATTCCAAATAAAAACCAAATGATGATACACTTGCTTTAATAAAAAAAAAAATATAATAATTCTTTTTAATTATAAAAAAATTAAAAGTAACCATAGAGGTAAACATATACTCCATCAAATATAACAGATATACACATGTACATATATACACGTTATATACATACGTAATAAAGAAATACAAAGTTATATATTTAAAAGAAAAGGAAAGTGAGAGAGAACAGTTTCGGATAAAGAAAGCTACTACAACGCACAACAGATGGGGGGATAAACTTTACTTTCTCTGTTCTCCCATACAAAATACGAAAGGAACATGCAGTCGTATGGATACAAGAGAAATAAAGAAAGAAATAAAAGAATGAAAGAATGAGTGAGACTAATAAGAGAGTAAGTATAAGGAGAAAATAAAAACGGATAATACCACTTTCCCTATTTGTGATGGTAATATTTCCCCCTATATTAGATACTGTGTGATTACCCTAATAGCACAAAATATTGAAAAATATTGAATACATGTGTATTTAATATTAAAAAGACATTAAATCTCTTTTTACGTATTAAATTTTTTTTTTTTATATATAAAATATAATTATATACAAAAAATTATTAATTATATATTAATTGAATTAATATTATATATAATATTAATTATATATAAATTATAAATATTTAATTATATATAAATAATTATTAAAAAAATTAAAATATAAATATTAAATTTTAATCAAAATTTTAATTTTCATTAAAATTAAAATATAAATATTTAATTATACATAAATAATTATTTTAATTATATATATTATTAATTAATATTAATATTATATATTTATAATATTATTTATTGAATGAATATATTTGACATGAATAATAATCATTCATTAAAAGATTGTATTACATTTTTTTTTAATATCTCGATCTTTAATTGTACTATTTATTTAATTTTTTGTATTTCTTCTCCGTTATGTTTTTTTGTTTTCTTGTTTTTTAAATCTTTATCTCTTTATTAATGAACATTTGCATAAAAGACTATATCATCGTGACTTTGCATATACTTACGTAAGATTTACGAAAGATACTTGGGAAGAAAAAAAAAAAAAAAGAAGATAAAACGAGATCTGACCTTTCATCTATTCAAACGTATCTAATAAACAGTACTCACACACATATTCCGGTTTTAAAAGTTACAACTATTTTTTTATCTCTCTCTCTCTTTTGATTCTTTTTTTACCCTTTTTACTTTCAATACCAAAGCAATAGTAACTTGATTGCCAACGATTATATCTTTTTTTTTTTATTGTATTTCTAATTTTAAATTGATTTTTTTTTTTTCAATAGATAATTGAGTGAGTCGTTTATCTTGATAATGACCTAAGTTAATTTTTTCTTTTTTCCGCGTAATATGTTTTTTATTTTTTATGACAGTTAACTTCCAGTTGTATATGTTATTACGGTCAACATATTTAACATGAATTTAGGCAACTTTCGAAATAAAACCAAGTCAACAGAACGAGTCATTTCGTATTTTTGTTTAATTAATTTTTAATTGTTAGATTAATTTGTAAATTATTTTCTCGTTATTCTTAAACATCTTATTCTTGTTTGGAAAAAAAAACAAAAAACATTCACGAATAAAAATCATTCTTTTTCTTTAGCTTATTTTTTTAGTCAGAAAGATAATATATGAATAAATATGTGTTATTTACATATAAAATGGTTCCATGCCTCCAATAAATTTTTTTTTTTTTTATTAATCCTACACCTATTGGTTTTTTCATAAACTGCATAATAATCTTTTATATATACAATATACATATTTCTTTTCGATATCTCGATATCACTATATAGATGAGGATTCAGTTAGTCTTCTGTTAACTTTTTTATGCAGTCAATGTTACATTTAACCGTTTTTCTTAACCCACTGAAATGGATAGTAAAAAGTGCATATTTGACATGTAATGCTTTAGGAATTGAAAAAAGGCAATAGCACTAAGGTGGCAATTGAAAAAATATGCAGCGTGTACAGTGCAGGACTGATAACTGATAGGGCAATCAGAAATTGCTTTGTAAAATTCCCTTCTGAAGATACGATCTTAAAAGATGAACCGTGTGCAGGACGTATTTCCGACTTTGATGAACCTTTTAAAGGTAACATTGGAGCAAAATCCAATAGATACGATCAACAATTGCAAAGAGTGCAAAAAAAACTCCATGAAAGGTGTCTTGCACTTATCAGTCGTAGAAACGCCATTCTTTGTTTCATAAAAAATGGAAGTTATTTATGACTCGACCTAATATATTAATATGTAATTATATTTATTAATGGTATTATATATTATAAATAATATAATCATATATTAACACATTCGCGACCGCTGACGTGAAATTAACGTCCTTTTAAATTTTATAAATTTAATATAAATAAATTTGTATAACATTTAAATAATTATATTTTATTATTTAAATGAAAATTTAAATAATTCATATTTTTTGACGGTACTCAGTATTAAAAAAGGAAAAAATATACCGGTCGCGAATGTGTTAATAGTAATATATTATATATATATTACTATATATAATACTATATATATATACAGTAAAAAGGGCATAACTGAACCAATAACCACTAGTTTTGTATAATTCTTTATTTATTGCTAAGAATGTAAATGAATATTAAAAATGAACATTATAGTAAGTTTTATTTCAGTTCGAAGTAACATCACTAATTTTTTTAATAATTAATCTCTCCCTCGTTTAGCACTTATAAACAAAATGGATTGACTCGGTTTTTCACCGGTCCGTAAAAGGAATGTTTACGTGGAATATTTCAGCAGTATTTTTATATCTAGCAGTTTGATATGTTTACAAAATATATTTTTACGTTATTAGCATTCAATTTCTCGCAATCAGTCGAACAGAAAAGTACCCAAATAAATTAAAGCAAATATGAAGGCAATTGTTTCAAATTGTTTAAAAAAAAATAATTTCCTTTTTAAATGACGGCTTATTAACACGTCAGACAGCGATAGAATTGAAATTATTTTTCTAATGTTGTGTTTTGTTTTTTAATTTTTTTTTTTTAAATTTACATAGTTTATTTTTTATCATTTTCAAAATGTAGGTTAGTGTTTTTATGTGTTTAAATTAATTGTAATATAAGAAAACCGCTTATTATTATTATTACAAGATATATCTGTAAGGTGACAGGTAATGAAATGTTTGTTTAAAAAACTCGTTACTCATTTAATTTTTTTATTCTTGATATTTATTTCACACACATGTGTTAATGTTTACCACGTTTATAAAGAAGCAAATCTTTCGTATTAATACCGTCGAATTTAATTATATATTTCTTTTTTTCTTTATTTTTTATCATTTTCTTTTCATCTCTTTCAGAGAAAAGATATCTTTATCTCAGTATTCATTATTATTTTCAATTGCTTTTAACACACATGACGTTGAGAAATAAATAGACAAAGTTTATTTCTCTTAGAAAAAAAATTACATATATAAATAATAAATAAAATTTATAATTAATGATTGAAGAAAATATTATAATAAAATTCAAATTAAAAACAATTCATTTAACTGATTAGAATAAAATTATTATTATTAATTTTTGTTATTTTTATTATTCTTTATTTTACAATTTTGAAGGGTTCATTCTCTTTGCAGTTGTTTAACAAATCTTAAAATCTATCTGCATCATTATATTATTTAATTAAACAATATGAAATAGAAATCACATTAATCCACACTAAAATAACATTCATATGAAAATAAAATGAGCATATTAATTTTTATTAATAATTAAATTGTACTTTTTAAACCTTCAAATTGAAAAATATTTTATATTTTTATACACTTCTTGTTTTTATTCATGAAAATGTAATTCGATTAATTTGATTATTTTTATTATTGCATTACTAATAATTTGAATTATTTTATTTTTTTTTTTTTTTTTACTATTTATGGTTCTGAATTTCTGCAGAATAAGAAAAGATTAATAATATTTACAATTTATTATCTATGAAATATATACGGAAATAATTATCGAAATTGAAGACTTACTTAGCATATTACGTATTTAGCATAGTTATTACTTATTCTTTTTTTTTTTTTTTTAAAAGTAACTAAGATAACGAAGCTAGTCGAAATTATAGATAATACTCTTATATGTATATTACTCGTTAATAAAAATGTAACCTCGTTTTTTGTAGAAATTATTTTCTTAATAATACTCTATTTAGAATAACAAAATGATAAAGAGAAAAAAAAAGTAATTATAGCTATTATCCAGACAAAGAATTTTTTTTTACGTAATAATTGAAAGAATGTATATAATGATCTACTAATAATTTAAAAATTCAATAATTTAATAATTGTTAAACTATTTCTTTATATTATGCAATCATCGCGTTTTTATTAGAACATTTTTTTTTTTAATTGAACAATAATTTTATAATTGTTAAGAAATTTAAGCTTGATAATTTAATAATTAATAAGCTTTAATAATAATATATTTAATAAGCTTCAATAATTGAATAATTGTTAAACTATTTCTTTTTTTTATTATACAATCATCGTTTTTATTATATAACATTTTTTTTTAATTGAACAATAATTTTATAATTGTTAAGAAATTTAAACTACTTTTTGTTGTTTATTTTTTAATTAGTATTTTTAAAAAACAATATTTATTCTTAAATTATGTCATATTGTTTGCAACAATATTACGAAAGTATGACTTTGCAAAACAAGTTTAAAACAAAAACGAATAATAAAAAAAAGTCATTGAAAGAACAGATCTAAATAGAACTAGAATCTAATCTCATTGTCAAATGTACAAATACATAATAATATGTAAACAAGATAATATTTCAAAATATTATTTTTTACCTTGATATCAATTTTATTAACTGTATCAATCAGATTCTAAAATTAATTATATTTGTGTGTGTGTGAACCAAATAAAAATTGTCAGCAATCTTTATAATTGATCATATAAATAATTATATCTATAAAATTATCTATAAATAAGTATAAAAATATACATATAAAAAAAATAATAACGGATGAGATAAAAGCATTACTTAATAAATGACCAATGGGTTCAAAATCCAATTCGTTTTCAACATAAATCGAATTCATCTGGTAGCACACAATCCAATCATAAAAAAAAATATTATATATATGAACGAGATGAAAATCATGTTCTTTTAATCGATCATATAAATAATTCATAAAAAAATACAAAATATATATACAGATTAGTAATAAAATGGGAATGATCATGAATTGAAATAAGTGATATATAATATAATTCTTAGAGACAATGATTAGAATAGAAAAACATCAAATAAACATAATAACACTATTAACGCAAATGTATTTGTAATAGAAGAAAACAAAGATGATCAACACAAGAACTTATAATATATACACTCAAACATTGAAAAGTATACATGTACATATACACAAGTATAAACAATTTTAATATGCATATAGAAACGATAAAAGAGAAGATATTATATTATAATAATATATAATAAATGATTCAAATTCAGTTCGTTCTGAGAGTAGATAAAATTTATTGTTAGAGGGCTTACAAATACACGTGTCTACGTAGATAAGTGTATGTATCTAAACAAGAAAGTGTATGAGTGAAGAGGGACTTGAGCGGTAAGAGGGTCCTCTTTGGAGAGGAGGAAGAGGGAAGAGTGGCAAGAAGCAAGAAAGAGAAAGAAAAAGCAAGCAAGTAAATAAGTAAGAGAGAGAAGGGGGAAGAGAGAGAGAAAGAGTAAGAGAACAGGGAACAGGCTAGTAGAGTTCACTCAGCTAAGCCAGTCGTCAGCTGGTTGCCGATCTATGTGGATCTCGTACAACTATTTTGCTTTTTCTGAGAAGTGCTGTGTTCAATTTTAAAAAACATATAAAAATTATTTGTAATCATTGATAATTAGTTATATCGGTGATTAGACAAATACTACGACCTAATCGTTCTATCAAAAAGGTGTTGGATACGGACAAAGAATCAAAAGAGAGAATAAGAGACACAAAGAGAGAAGAAAGAGAGAGAAAGAGAGTACTTGAAGTTGAGACAATACTAATAGTTAGCAACGCATACAAAGAAGAGAAGGAACGCGCAAAAACAGCACGCGCGCACGCGCAATGAATTACTCTGTTGATTATAGTAGTCACGGTTGTTTTTAAAAACACTTGCTATTTATATATTTATATACATATACATATATATATATATATTTATATACCTATGTTTATGCATGTATAAATATATAAATTTTAGACAAAGATCCAAATGAAGTTTACCTATTTTTATTTTTTTTACAATAAATAGACAGAAAAAGAGAGAGACGGAGAGAGAGAGAGAGAGAGAGAGAGAGAGAGAGAAAATAGTTAGGATCAGACAAAAGTGTGAGTGCAAGATTGGATTGATAAATAGATAAAATAGATTTATAGGTAAAGTTCAGTATGTCGATATTTTCAAAATTAATCGATAAAACGTCTGTCAAATACGGCATTCGTCAGGAACATCTGACTCATAGTATAGCCGGTGTCGTCACCGTTCTTTATTTCCTCAAAATTGGTTATCCTTTTCTACTTGATAAAGTTCGTCAGCGCCACCGGCCGGCGAGTGAACTAAAGAAAGACGAGGATGAAAGATCTAGGAACGATTCGAAAAAACGCGGGAAAGATCGGAAACATTCGAGAGATCAAAATTGTAATAAAAATCATCGGGATGATGATGATGATAATATCGAATCCAACAAAGAAAAAGAAGATAATAAAGAAACAGAAAAGGAGAAAAATGATAAGAATAATAAAAAGATGAAAGAAAAAATCATTGGTTTGGATCGTGCATTTCTAAAACATTTGATAACCTTGTTAAGGATCATGGTGCCAAGTTGGAGATCGAAAGAATCTGGTCTTTTAGCTTGTGCTACTCTCACATTACTAGCTCGTACTTTTCTCTCCGTTTATGTAGCTACTCTTGAAGGACAGATTGTCAAGAGAATCGTTTTGAAGGACATTCGTGGTTTCTTTTTTATGATGGCAAGATGGTTCGCCATTGCATTCCCAGCTACATTTGTAAATTCGGCTATTAGATACTTGGAGGGTCGTTTGGCTCTTAATTTTCGGTAAGTTCTAATATTGATATATATAAATATATATATATATTTATTAATAATAACAACAAAAATTGTAATAGTATTCATTTTATCGTCATTATGATTGAATCGATAGTCATCAAATTTCGTTCAATTATTAGAATCATCGAGATATGAAATACGTATTTTTGTTGTCATTATTTACACAAAGAATTGTTGTAATTTTAAATAATATACAACATACTTCTTTCTTTTTCTTTTTTGTCTATTTTACGTAAAAAAAATTAACTTATTAAATTCAATTTTTTGTTTAAATATACTATAATATATCAGAAACGAAATATGCATGGTAATACCAGATTAATCGTTGAAATATTTCTATATTAATGGTCAGCCCATTAAAGTAATTTTAAAAAATATTAATGCTAGTCATACTTTGCCTTTTTTCTTACGCATTTTAAAGTAGGTTTTGTTCGTCATTATTTGTTATCGAATGAACGTAAATATACGATGGTCATTGACCGCATCGAAACTCGTCGCGAAAAAGAATTGAATAAAAGGTTTGAACAAATTCATGTATCATCTGGAGATATTGAAAGAGTAAGAAGACAGTCATTGGTAAGACATCTACAGACTTCTATTCAGATGTTAAGAAGTCATCACAAAGAACTTTTATGAAAGCAAGCGGATAGGATTTCGTAGAAATTCTAATATTCGTTTATATAACTCGAATACAATATCAAAACTTGGATATACGTATGAACGAATTTTTTTGTTTAATTATTTAATTGCGTTAAAATTACTTGTTAAAATATTTCTAAATTATTCTGGAACATATTGTACATTTACAATGAAATAAAATGAATTTTTTTATTAGACCCCACTTTCATGATTATCGATTCATTTAAAAATATTTGATGTTAAATTGATTTGTGTGATTATTTGTATATTCTTATTTAAATTTTAATTTGAATATAGGGAAAGATTGGTTGAACATGCTTACAAAATGTACCTGAGTCAACAAACCTACTATAGAGTAACAGCTCTGGACACAAGACTAGGTGGACTTGAACAAAGACTGACTGATGATTTATCCGAATTAGCAAGCTCCATTGCTCATTTATATTCGAGTTTAACGAAGCCTTTGTTAGATTGCGCTTTAGTGGGAGTCGCACTTATATCATTTTCGATGAATATGGGAGCAAGGACTATACCTGGTAAGATTACCATCAAATCGTTACGAAAGAATATTGTAAAACATATTTTTTTCCTGAAATCGTGAAAAAAAAAAATATATATATATATATTAAGTATGCCAGCATTAATAAAAGTGTGAGTTATGAGTTGTAGACCCCATATAAGGTCACAGAAAGTAAACCAAAAGCCAATAATTTTATAAAAAGTTAATTATAAACCAGTCTAGCAATATTAAACGTATAGTTTGTCCATGAGTTTATGATAATGTAGAGTTAATATTCAAGATTGTAAAAATATTTGTTCGGTTAAAGGGGGTTGCCAAGAGGAAAAATTTGAGTAGCTCTGAATTATACCGTACTAATATATTTTACAGTATATATATATTATTTTATATAGAATTAATTATGTAGGCAAAATAAAATTGGGAGAAAATATCGTTAAATTAATATAGTAAATTTTTGTATTTTTATTCAATACTTTAGGGCCGTTGTTAGCATTGGTAGTAATCACCTTGACCGGACAAGTGTTGCGTCTTGCCTCCCCTCGTTTCGGTCAGTTAGTAGCAGAGGAGGCTACTAGACGTGGTCGTTTGCGAGAAGCTCATGCACGTATTAGTGCTCATGCCGAAGAAATTGCTTTCTATGGAGGTCACCAAACCGAACACCGTTATCTTACTACCGCATATAAGTCTCTCGTAAATCACTTGAGAAGAATCTTAGCTAAGAAGTTGTGGTACGTTATGTTGGAACAATTTCTTATGAAATACCTTTGGTCAGGAACCGGACTACTCCTGATCGCGTTACCACTTCTCTACAATTCCGGTAGCTTGTCACAAAAAAGCGGAATCAAAGATAACGAAGATGGTACATGATTTTTCATTTATTTATAAGAAAATGAAATTATTTAATAATTATTGTTTTAATAATTATTAGGTGCTGTGAGTGAGAGAACTAGATATCTGACAACATCGAAAAATTTGTTATTGTCTGGCGCGGATGCCGTGGAAAGGCTTATGGTTTCTTATAAAGTATATCATTAATGTTGCTTTAATGTTAAACAAGATTTTATAATTTTTGATTGATCTTTGGATTTTATTTATTTGTTAATTTGATATTTTTAGGAATTAATTGCCTTGGCCGGTTATGCGGAACGTGTTAATCAAATGTTTGAAGTATTTAAAGACGCTGCACTTTGCAAGTATCAAAGGAACGTACTTGTTAATGGTTCGATAAGAACGAACAATGGAACTACTTCACATTCCGATCGAATGACTATCGAATTTAAGGATGGTCATCCCGTTATAAAAGGTACATAAATATAATTTTATGTTTATAGTAATTAATTATAGACCCATAACATAAATAAATTTATTCATAGGAATCGTCAGAGAAAGTAAAGATGGTAGTATAAGTCTGATAAATGTACCAATAGTAACGCCTAACTGTGAAATCATAGTCTCCAGTTTAACAATGACAGTAAGTAAAAAAACAAACAATAATTCAATTAATCATTATAAAAGTGGTCTAATTGTAAGTCACTTGAATTATTTAAAAAACACGAAGTGCAGTATGTATAGTATGATGTTGATTTTGTTGATTTAATCAGCGTAATCGGAGAGACAAATGATGTGAATATATGAGTTCTCTAGTACTATAAAAGCCTTCTTAATTGAAACATTTGTTAACGACTAGAAGACAACGTATAATCGAAACTCCCAATATAATTAAAACTTTGGTTAATCGAAATCTTACTATATAACATAAAAACATTTGTGCAGTATGAGGATTGTCCAAATTGAATATCACCCTATCTGAAAAGGGTGTTATAAGATTGTTGAGTGAATATAATTAACAAGGGAACACTTCAGTTGACAGGATACTGAATTTTTTTTTAATTCTACACAGTTGTTGGTGTCCACCAGAATTATACACGGTCCAAGTAATAAGACTATAACTTAATTCTTTCCAAGAAAGCGTAAAATTATCTTACTTATAAACTTGAGCCTTCCCTTGTAAGACCACATTTATAATCATTGATATAAAATTAATTATAATTTAAGAATATTATTGATAATGAGTAATAATTACAGATACGACCGGGTGATCATCTATTGATAACGGGACCTAACGGTTGTGGAAAAAGTTCGCTATTCCGAATAATTTCTGGTCTATGGCCAATTTATGGTGGTACATTGATTAGACCAGCCGAAAGTTATTCGGTTAGAAGCGGAAGGCCTTCCTTATTTTATATACCACAGAAACCTTATATGACGGTAGGCTGTTTAAGAGATCAGATTATATATCCTGCCGAATCGGAAACAGAAGATTGTTCGGACGAGGAACTTTTAAAATTATTAGATGAAGTTGATTTGAAAGGTTTGGTTGAAAGAGAACCTGATGGATTAAATGCCTTCGGTGATTGGGATTCGACATTGTCGGGTGGTGAAAAACAAAGACTTGCTATAACTAGATTATTTTATCATGCCCCACAATATGCATTGTTAGATGAATGTACTAGTGCTGTTAGTATCGAAGCAGAAGGTGTTATGTATGAGACTGCTAAAAAACGTGGAATCACATTGTTAACTATCACCCATCGGCTATCCTCTTTAGCTAAGTATCATAAATTAGTATTACGATTCGATGGAGAAGGTGGATGGACGTTTGGACCATTGAACGAGGACAACCTTAATTTATTAAATCCTAATCTTAATCAGAACAAACAAAATGATAATCAATTGAACGATAATATCAAGGGCAGCCATTATCAAATGTTTCACGTTCGTATTATATTTTATTTTTTCTTTTGTTCTTATACAAGATGAAGAGGGTCATAAATTTGTTCTATAATTGTTATTTTAAAAAACTATTTTCATATTTATCTTCGGTTCATTTTAATTTTGAGTATTAGAAAAATTCAAAATCATAATGCAAGAGAGTTTTAAAAATGAGTAATTGATTTTTAATTTTAATTACTCAAGAATTTTTGACTCATGCTCTGTATATTTCATTACTTTTTTTTATTTATGCAATTATCATTAGTATAATATTTTGATTTGTTCTTTTTATTTTTATATAGGAACTTCACGAAACGCATACAGAGGACACTTACGTTGGAATAAGCTGAAAACGTTATTAATTAAACAACAAATAGTTTTAGGAAAAATTCATATATTTTCTTATACCTAATATATATATATATATATTAGATTGTGCATATTGTACAAAAATTAATATATAATACTTAATATTTTTGTATAACGTATAATTCATCTGATTTCCATAGTACATTTCAAGAAATATCTGTAGAATATCTGTTATCTAGTTAATTACAATATTCGTGTATGTTATTTGGCGGTTCGATATTATTATTATATATATATATATATATATATATATATATATATATATATATATATATATATATATATATATAAATCTACATATGTTGTTAGATAATAAAATAAAAAAAATCTGTTTGCTATGTCGAAGTGCCTTTATCCCAAAGACGCTTATGTACGAGACTTTATGCTAATTCTATTGTTTGTATTAGATACTTGATTATTTATTTCGAATAAAAATAATTGCTTATACACAATGAGTAATAATTTTATCTTTGTTGTAATTAAAAGATAATTAATATGAATTATCAAATATGATAATTGTCACTAATGAGTGACGTTGAATATAATAACTTCGATAAAAAGTTTTAATTTAAATTAAATGAACAAAAAATTAATTAAAAATAAACATAATGAAGTATTGGTTAAAGGATAGAAATAAACAATTGAAATTGATCATGTTCAGCACTAATGCAACAGCAATTACAAAAGTCAAACAAAATATCTTTGAAATATAATAGAAATTATTTTTCTACATATGTCGAAAGAAAAATCAAATAAGTTAACACACTTTCGTACAATACAAATCCCAAACGATTGCATAACAAAGCTTCTAATTTAAATTGGTAAAATCTATGCGCAAACAAATTTAAATAGAAAGAAAAACAAAATAATAATTGCAATAAAGTATGAACAAAATCGATCGATCAAACTTTGATGCAAAACAATCTGAAGAAATTGTCGAGATAAAAAAATGTCAAGTAGAAGATGAAAATAGTAAAAGAAAAAAAATTAAAGATAGAAATAGAAGAAGAAGGAGGAGGAGGAAGAAGGAAAGCAAAGAGAGAGAGAGAGAGAGAGAGAGAAACAGAGAGAAAGAGGAGAAAGAGAAAGATGGACTATTAATTTGTAGAAGAGAAAAAAATTTAATTACACTCGCGCTTCTTTGTTTTGAAGGGCCTGAAAAAGAGGCAGGGTTGATTCCAAGGGAGGGAAGACTTACAATTTCCGATGAGCTTACCTCTGAGAAACCCTCTAAACGCCAAACGTCGATACGCCCGGCAGCAGCCATCTTGGGAGGGATTGTATGCCTCTCTTCGTTGTCGGAACTAATGCTCTAAAGCAATTCCGGGTCGTTATTAGTATCGATGAGAGAAATGAATACCATCATCTTACTAACTTCGTCAACAATAGATTTTTTATTATTTCTACAACCCCCTCCCCCCATTTACCCTCTTTATCTGACAATCCCTGATTAATTCTAATCATTAATTTTCAATAAAAATTAGAACGAGGAAATGTAAAATTGTGAATAATATGCAAGAACTCAATGTTTGACTATTTTTTTTATTCTTGTTTTATTTTTATATTCTTTGTTATTGTTAAAATCTTCACCGTTTCAACCTCATCATCATCATCATCATCATCATCATCATCATCATCATCATCATCCCTCTAACCCCATTTCCATTGATTCTGATCATATTTCTCGTTGTAGAGTAAAATGACAAAAATTACAAATCGGTGAGTGGACACAAGAATTTGATATATGTACGTGACATTCATTCGTCTATTTGTTCAAAATATGTTACTTTTTTTTCCCTCTTCTTTTATTTTTTTTTTCTCTTATGGTTTCTGCAATTTTACAATATATATATCTATAAGGTTTCCTAAAATATTCAATGTTATTTAATTTTCAAGCAAATAAAATGAAGCAATGTAAAAAATTGTATCAAATAAAAATTTCAAAATGTCAAAAAAGAAAAAACGACAAATGAAAATCGAACGATTCGAATAAAAAAAGTTCATGTAAATAATAAAAACGATTCGGAAGAAAGAGTGACAATTAGTTGACGTTAGAGGGTTAACGTTAAAGATAGATCAAGTTACTCGCGTATTTTTAAAAGACGAAAGAAAGAGAGGGATGGAAAGGAAGAGAAACGAAGGAGAGGAACGAGGATAAGCAAGAACGTATGAAGAATAATAATAAGAAGAAAAAAAAAAGAAAGGAACAAGGATGAGACGTATATAAAAACCCATCTGCCTATGGGACTATAGTCGTCCGGCTAAGAAAATAAAGTGATGGTATTAAACGAAAAAAGGGGGATGATTAGCAACGGAGTTCGGTAAACTGAAATGTCCTGTTTTTCGTAGTTCCTTGTGTGAATTAAGCCTTTTCGAGTGGCTGATATGCCACTTCGACACACCTCCTTCACCCTACCATCCCCTCTGTTATCCCTTGTAACCATCCTCCTTCTCCTTCAACCCCCTCTTATATCCCAGAGCTCAGTTTTAAACGAGAAGTCTCATCTTCTTTGAGCCGACAAAATAGCCGATTGAATTACACACGAGGACGAACGGCGCGTGCCAGCCGGCTTGACAACAACCATTACAACGTTCTTATAATATATCTAACGTTAATATGAAAAAGAGACAGAGAAAAAGAGAGAGAAAGATAAATATATATATATGTATGTTTAAGAGGAATAATAAATATAATAAAAATTGATTTGTGAATTTAATTACTGCAATTTGATTATTTGCTTTCTGTTAAGTGTATGTGAAGAATGATAAATATAATGAAAATTGATTGGAATTTAATTATTAATGGCTAAATCTTTTGTTTTGTTAAAAAAAAATATATATATAAATTATATTTACAATAATATAAAAGAAAATTTAGTATAGTTTTAAATTTATTGGTATAATTATTGTTGTTGTGTTAAACGATGTTTGAGTATTATATATAGTATCATAATATATGAAATATTATAATTAAATATATAAATAGTATAATGATATCTTCTTTAACCGAATACTTTCTTGCGTTCAAACAAATATAATATAATCTCAAATTTACATTATTTATTAGAAAACTGAAATCACACACACACACAAATTTAAAATATGCAAACAGACGAAATTTTTCTTTTATTGTTAGCCTAATTAATCAAAAGACTAAAAGAATATCGTTAAAAGAGAACGTAAACATATTTTTATTGATTCTATCTCGGTTAGATATGAGCTCACTTATCCCCAAAACAGGAGAAGAAGAAGGAGGTGAAATACGTAAGCAAACGGATGACATATATCATCATATTGCACAAGTAATTTAGAACATATACATATGTCCTTATATGTATATCTTGAAGTTATAGTAGTAATAGTAAGAATATTATGATAGTATTCAGAAAGTGGTTATCAAAATCATTACACAAATAATTAAATACATATATACGTAATTATATATTATGTATTAGTATTTTTACTGTGATAATGTTTAAAAGACGATCATAATCATTACACAAGTTATTAAATATATACATATGAAATCATATATATATATATATATATATAGTTGTAATTGTAGTAATAGTAATAACAATAGTAGTGTGGTAGTATTGTAGTAGTGTTCAGAAGACAATAATCATCATCATCTCTGAGGAATAGTCTATCGTGCTAAACTGGGATTATCCTAGGAAGGATGTTACTGAGAACAAAGTTACTGTCATCTCATCTCACTATCTAATCACTCAATACGCGTCACAAATAAAAGACCTGGCGAATCAAATCTCTTTCATGGATCATGATTTTAGATCTGATCATCTTCTTGTCATTAATCGTTCATCCCTAAGGAGTTCTAAGATATTGTCCGGGTTATTTTCACGTAGAAAATGAACACCAAGAAAAAAATAAAAGAAGAATTATTGTGGTCAATTTTAAATGTATGCTTATCCTACATATCACATGATCAACACATCATACAAATACATATATACATACACGTGTGATTAATCAAGCAAGGTTGATCGTATTTGTGGTTTTGAACAGTAGTACCGGTATTAATTGAATCGTTTTTTTTTTTTTCATTTCAGGTGCGAGCAAACACAGGTGCAAACAACAAAAATAAATTCGCGAAAGATTCAACGAGGGTTGCGAACGATTTTGGACCAGTGAAAGGAGCCCGTTCGATTGATCATTGTGGTTTTACTACGGGGGAAAATCTTCCTCTCTTTACCCCTCATACGACCATATCGCCTCACCCCCAAACCATCTTTATATTCTTTATGGTAGAACGTTTACGTTAGATTGTAACATAGAATAGACCTTGCCATGCGAAAGCTTAGAACTTTGATCGAAATGCTAACAACGTTCGTGTGTCAGTAATCTTGCTACTTTATCTGTTTGTGTGTGGGTGGGTGCGTGTAGAATTTTATTAAAGATAGTTCAAAGATTTTTGTAAACTTTGAATTGTTTAATCAAATCTTACAAATTATTGTAACGAAAAAATTGTAATGTTTTAAATGTTAGATGATTTATGATTAAGCGTGAAAGTAATCTGACTTTTAAAAATAAATATGAACAATTTTAAAATATATAATTTAATTAATTAAACCAAATTTACTCAATGTAYTTATGTTATTAACGTTTTAATATAATAATATCTGAATCTTTATCGTACCATAAAATAGAACGAATTATTCTCAACAACCCTTATACAAATTTATTTTGTTTAGAATAATTTTTCAAAATCCTATATTTATAACACAAATAAAAATGTTAAAGAATCCTAACAACTAAGTGACAACTGAGATCTGACATACCATAGCAAATTGGGTACGCTCATGTTAGACCTTCGATAAAATTCCCAGTAACTATTCCACGAAATTGCAAATGAAAGAGGAAGTAGAGAAAAAGAGTGAGAAGAAAAAATAGAGAGAAAGAGAGAGAGAGAGTGAGATGCACAAATTTTGAACGTAGTCCTGTGTAAATACCATGGGCCCAATCGGTTGGAAATGTAAGCCAATACCCAGGGTGTACACTCGGCGTGGTGCAGGAGTCTCTTTTTCTCTCTCTTTCTTTCTCTGTCTCTCCCCTATCTCATCAGCCCTCTCTGGCACCTCGAAACACGAATATCGAGAGAAAGATCGACGAACTCGATCTTTGGGTTTGTGCTATCTATCGACGACACACGGTCAACGTATAACCAATATAATGAAGGTGAGATGCACGCCGTGTGGTCGACTTCCTCTTCCTGTATATCCACATCGGAACTACGTCCAGTCAGGTGTCCGATCCGGCGACACACATAAACTTACATTTACATATATTGCATGTAGATGTTCACTGTTACAATACTCGTACGATTAATGTCGGACATTTGATATTTTTTACTAGGCTCGTTGACATCAAAGCTTTGTCTCTTGTTCTCTATCTGTCTCTCTCTTTCTCTTTTTTCTAACATTTGAATTTTAACGCGAAACAATCGATTAACTTTTTAAGTATATTACCATTAAGGGGTTGCACACTTTTATGATACAATTTTTATATATGTACAATTTGTGTATGCACGAATTAAGATAATACAATTAATGTGTTCAATGCTTTTATTTCTAAACTATATCGTAATACAATCTAATTTCTATCTGCACCGTTTGTCTATTTATAATTACATAACCAGTTCGTTACGAGTACCGTCTACTTAAAATTTTTAAAATATAATTTTTGAACAACCTGAAATAAATGTTAACAATAAACCAAATTGAAACACTAATAAATATTATCAATTTCGATTCTCAGTTGTTAGCCTAAGATAGACTAGGATATTTTTAATTCCGAATTCTCTTAAAATTGTTAATCCTGTATGGTTTATTACCTTGTTCATATTAACGTTGTTAAAAAGTGACTTTCCATTTATCAAGAATTGAAATTTTTGTAAGCTTCTTTTAAATGGTAAAAAATACAATTTTATGAAAATAATTAAGGTTCTGAATTAAGAAGACCTTTAAAAGCATCATTATATTAAAGTCAGCAGGTTCTGTGAGTGTCCTTAGATTAATACAATTCATTTCGTAAAAGATTATTTATTTCATATGTGATAAAAATTGCACTGTTTTATTATCCTACGATTAAAAATACAAAACATGTCATTTGCATTGTTTATTAATATCCATTCTTTAATGTTTAAATCTAATCTGAAAAAAATTCAATGAAAAATGTAGTTAACGAGTATACAATTAAAATAAGATACCTATTACGTCAATGTAAACCATGTACAAATGTCTCCGAATAAACTGACCACATACTTTCTTCAATTTTAAAGTTTAAGGGTTGTTAACAAGATAGAAGATTGTTTACTGGGAAGATCGTTGGTTGGTCGTTGATAGGCTCACCTAAAGTGTTCTTCAGCTGGTGAATAATCCACGAAAGGGAAGGCATTACGAGCCAGTGATCTGAGGGTACTCGTCCGTGAGGACCCAGAAGGACCACCGTGATCGGCGTGGTAATGGTATCTCAAGAAAATATAATATCCCTTGGCCTTGTTTCCCCGCTCGAACCCAAACACAAGCTAAAGGTGAACATACGTGTTCATATGTTCGCATGCATATACATGTCTATATATATATTGATGCTAATGAAAGAGAAAGAGAGATAGATAGATAAAAGGATGTATGGGGGTTGGTGGAGAAGGGTACCGATCGCCGAATGAACGATTAGTATCCCGTATCGTCGGCACCGAGATATCCTGGAACGCAACTATCCAGCCGACGGCGGCCTGTTCACTCTTTCCTTCACTCGTTCCTTCCTTCATTCGTTCATAAGTTCGTTCATTCGTTCGTGCGCCATCGATGACATCGAGAACAGCTCATCGTTGTCGGACCAACCATACGACGGTGTAGAGAAAGAATTTGATGCCAATGTCGATACCTTTTCTTCAACACTGACGAGATCAAACTACCAACACTTTGGATCTCTCATGCCGATGTACCATTTTTTTCTTAACACCTTATGTATCATTATCTGTTGAATAACAAGGTTTTTCAATTTCATCAATGATCATTCGATGTATATTGATCTTCTTTTATTTTCTTTAATTTTCAAATATTCATTTATTAAATAAGAATCGTTTGTTTGTTCTTTTATTTATTTAATTTAGTCTTAATTATTATTATTATTATTTATTTAAATTGATTTTGAATATTCTTAAAAGCTTATCATACGCTTACTATAAGATGAAAGAATAATAAGGGATGAAATTAAACCGATACAAAATCTTTCAGTTAGAGTTTAAACAATGATGACTATAAAGCAGTTAATACTGGATAAGAAAATAAACAGGAAGGAATGCACGAAATCTTGCAATTATAGAAAATAATTGATAAGCTCTGATCGATGATAAAATAAAACAATCCCTAAAAAATATTACATTTGTGATCAGAAAAGGGGAAGATGTAATAAATTAAGACATTTTTAACGATAAACTAACAAATCATTCGATAATTAATATTTAAGGACGATATAAGGGTACGTACTGGTCAGAGACATGGAGAAAGAAGAAGAAGAAAGGGAAAGGTAAAAAAAATGAAGAAAAAAAAGAGAGAAAAAGCAATAGGATGGAGGGAGAAGGCGGGAAGGAAGAGCTGCGTTCGTTGTTGAGGGCGTGACAGAGAAAAGCAGAGAGAGAGAGAGAGAGAGAAAGAGAGAAGGAACTAGATAGAGAGAAAGAAAGACGAAGAGGAGATCAGGGTTCGTAGTGGAGTGGGATCAGATGGTACGTAGTCAGTGAGTAGGTAAGGGGTGAGAGTGGGTGGTGGATCCCTAGTTAGCCATGACACATTGGCAAGCCATCGTGCCAGCATGGCAGTAGCCGACGTTAGTATTCGCAAGGACTTTGATGCGATATCGTCTTTTCTTTTAAAACAACTTTTACCCAACTTAAAACAAACCCCCTATCTTCAAGCTAATACACAGTGATCCACAGTTACAACTAAAAAGTCTGATTCCTGAATATTAAAACAAGTGCTCGATTAAAACTATAACTGTGTATGTAACTAAACATTACTGAGGTATCTGCTGATTTATTATTGTATAAGAGCTTTATCAATGTGAACAAAACCAACTTGGAGGAAAAAGGATTCTGTTTAAAGTGTCCAGTTTTTTTTGGTGGATCGTAGATTCATTGGTGTACCAATCTTGATCAGTTCATCCCTTTACTAATGAGAATGTTTAAGGATTAATGTGATTTCATATACAAATAAAAGTGATAACTTTGTGGTATTAAGAGAATTAGAAGATCTACAATGAGTATATGTGGATGATCTGGTGAACTTTTAACAAAAATCATTTCAATTTAACACCCAAACCTATAGAAATATGAATATGGAGTTTGGCAGGATCTTGTGTAGATATAATTAACGAAGAATTGTTTTAAATGTAACGGCAAAATTTAATTTGGTGTCCTTATACAGCGAATTTAAACCGTTAGAAGTACGGAGTGTTCTGTTCTTGTTACCTGATGTATGTCGAGTCTGTCTTGTTGCCTGTCAAGTGGATTAACAAAATGAAAGGATTAAAATTTGAACAAAAGTGTTAGTTGAAGAACGTGTAAAAGTGTTTGAATTGATAATTATTTATCATGAGGATGAAAGAAAACTTAAACAGTTCAAATTTCATATGGAAAATGTTGACCGTACGATGCAAATGGAAGAAACCAGGGAATTCTTACTTCTTGCCATAATCATCAAATCGAATGCCAGATGTTTTAGATCGATACAATTGTGCATCGATCGATCGATTAAGAGAATATGATTTTAAAGGAGAGAGACACACTTTATCTATTTTATCCTGGTTCGAGTATGTGTCACGTGGGAGAAGATGCACATGGTTCTAAATCTATGAATGAAAATATTTCGTAGGTTTCCTGTAGAAGCCCTTAGAGGAGACCGGCAGGTCTTCCAAGCCATAAAGGTACCTTCATACTTCTCTCTCTTTCTCTCTCTTTCTATCGGCCCATATATACACGTGCACTTTATACTTTCAGTCATTCATAAAAAAAATATATTTCCCGATCCGATTTGCCTATATTTGCCAATCATCGTTAAGTTATTACTTATCGTTCATCAATAAGATCAAATTCTACTCGTTGCTACCATCCACCTTTCAATTCGTTTCTCAAGAATATCATAAGCCTACTGATTGCATATAAATTCAAAAAGTGCAATCAAATATTTATATATCTGAATGTATATAGTAGATATAGAGCTTGATTGATAAAATTATAAATTTGTTTCAAATAAATGCGAATTGTGTTCGGGGTTTTTTTTTTTTAAATCGTTACAAAAATGGGGGATGAAAAAAAAATGTATCGGTACTTTTTTGTTAATCGATATAAGGGGGGGGGGAAAGAAGGAAACAAAAATGGTGTTTACGATGAAATAAATATAATTGGAAATATTAAACAGTAGAAATTGGCTGCGCTGACGGAGCTATGCGTGGTTGCCAAGGTTACCGGAGGGGCTGGACCAGATCTTTCTAGAGAGAGAGAAAGGAGCATTGGCGCTATCGAGGATTTTGAGGAGGGGCGGGCTACGGGGGGGTCGCTTCTAGGGGAGCTTGCAACCAGAAATTTTACAGAGATGGAGTTTCTGCAGAATCATCACACGGTGAACACCTCCGAGTCGCCGTATACTCTCGGCACAGGTGAGAGAACAAAAAAAAATAAAACAAAAAAAAAGGAAGAGATAAAACTAATCTTTGTTGAATTAAAAATAATGGTCAAAATTTGTTGATTCGTCAAATAATAAATCGATCGTCAAATTTTTTTTATTATCCAATTGCCGTAAAAATGGTGTCGGGATCGAGCATATCTTCCCGCGCGAATTTATGGTATTTCTTTCATTACGAGTCCGCAATTAAAAAAGTGAAAGAAAAGAATAAATGAATAAATTGGATAATACGTGGTAGTGTACTTAATTCATCGTCATCATTCATCGTTATCGTCGTCGTCGTCGTCGTCGTCGTCGTCGTTGTCGTCGTCATCATCATCATCTTCATCAGTAAATGTTCAAGGATTTCATATTTGTAATTTCATATTTTTATTATCCTTCTTTTATTTATATGAATGTGATCTGTTTTAATGATTCAAAATGAATTAATCCTTCTCATAAATACTAATTAGATAATCTACAAAATATCCTATAAATTCATCAAATAAACTAATTCATTAGCTGACTAAATTTGGTACGAATCTAACGCGAAGCTAACAAAAAAAATTATTAAAAGAAAAAAAAATGTTGAAATGACGTATTTATTAATATATACATATATATATAATAAGTAGTTACATATATGTACATATGATAATAAAAATTCATAGGATCGGTGGGTACAATCGAGGCGACCATACCATCCGCACTTTGCACCGGTTCATTGGGTGTTCTTTCGAACGAAGATACCTTGACCGACAATCAAAATGAAGAAACTTTAAGTGCTTTGCAAGGTACATTACGTTTGCAAGATTTGCAAGCTTCTACGGACGATATTACGGGAAGTGGTGATCAAACTCAACAACAAATTACAAATTCAGGCCAAAGCCAAGTGGTTGGTAGTGAATTTGGTAGTGGGTTTTGGGTCGACGATATGGCAGGTTTTCCACCATTGGATTTAGATCCTTTGCCTGGTTTGTTCAGTCCTTGTTCTGGGACTTACAAGTGAGTACTTTCGTTTATTTTTCTTTTTATGTATGTGTATACACTTGTATGTGTTTTTCTTTTTTTTTTTTTTTTCATTTTAAGTCGGATGCTTGCAAATAAGGGTGGCTTTTGCATAGAACAGATATTTTATTATTATTATTGTTATCAATAATAAAATTACGTCAAATAAAAATTTGAATATTTTAATTACCGATCAAAATCTATTTGTTCATAATTATTTTAATAATAATAATAATAATAATAATAATAATAATAATAATAATAATAATAATAATAATAATAATAATAATGACGGAATGAAATAGATAAATAATTTTGTATTTATCTGTACAATCATCACAAATCACAAAAATCATCCGTTAACGCAAACAATTTTTACCTTTTATCCTTTTGTTCCTTGAAGGTCCCCGAATAAGAATCCAGAAAAAAAAAGAAAATGAAAAAGGAAAAGGAAACAAGTGAGAAAAGAAAACATACGTTTAGGTCGCGTCTGATTTGTATCATACTTCATCTACTTTCTACTCTCAAATACAAGGATTACTGTTATCCTTTACGATAAAAGATATGAGTATAGTTCTTTCAATAGAATTTTAATGATTCATTTTATTTCTTTAAATCGTCATGTATATTCGTTATTTTTTATTATTAAATAATCAAAAATAAAGAGAGATAGAGATAACGAAATGTTTCTCTCGCAAACTTTCGTTCGTATATTTGTATTATCTTAATTATGAATTTGTTTTGTATTTTTGAAATTTTTCTTCAATATTTCTACCTTTCCTTCTTTCTTTCTTTATTTTCTTACAAAAATTATTCTCTCGAAACACAGTTTTATTTCGTATAATATTTTCATAACAATAATAATAATAATAATTATATTATTATTATTATAAGGAAAAAAAAGAAATTTCAACATAATATATTTATATTTTTACTTATATATAAAAAATAGAAATAAAAATTAAATGAGATAATAGAAGAAGAAAAAAATGCAATCGTTAACGTAAAGGTTTGTCCCTCGCACGACGTACCTTTATAATTTTAAAAGCGTTTTTACAGTTGGGGATGTCCAAGAGGTGATTGCGTACCAAGGACGAACAACGGGAACGGCGAGGGTGTCGCGGACGTATTGTTATCCTTGAAACATGCCGTGGTACATCCTGGAAGTCCTACAGGAGGGTATTATTCTTCAACGGGAGGCCCTAATACCCATCACTATACCCAAGATTACACCCAAAACTTAGGCCCACCCGTAGGCCCGCCAACGCATTACACTTCGGCACCCGCAATGTCTGTCAACGTTTCCATGAATATGACGATGAACATGAACTTGCATCATGGGTAAGTTTCTTTTATTAACGTTTCAAATGTATATTATTTCGAGTCTTTTATTTTGTATTCTCTTCTCTCTCATAGTGTTTGATTTTTATAAAGGATTGAAAACAAAAATGAAATAAGGGATGCAGATAAGATAGAAATAAAATTTCAAAAATGAATACTGGTGATTATGACAATGGATTGAGTTTAAAATTATATTTTCTATTACAATTATTAATTTTGTAAAACAAATCAATTTGTTGACTTAATCCGCTATCATAAAATTACCAGCATATTGATATATACAATAAATCACAAGAAGTATTCATACTTACGCCATCATCAATCAGAAATAATTTAACACATTACGTGTAATGTTTTTGGTACACGTTGAAACTAATATGTTGCAAGAAGTTAATTTGTCAAATTATACTAAACAAAGGAGTTTTAAATACGTAAGAATATTGTATAATTTAGCTGTACTACTGAATTGTACTTCAATTTTAATATCAGAATACAAAAGAACACTGGTAATAGCAAAAAAAAAAAACACCAAAATACAAAATGAAGATATTTAATTAATAATCTTAAAATAGATTTGGTTAGTATAAAAATTTATAAATTTTGCATTACTAACAAATACAAATTATTTATAATTGATAATGGAATTAAGAATAATTCCTGTGATTAATTGTAAAAGAAACATTAAACACTAAATTACGATAGTTCCGCCATTCTTTTTGATAAGGTAAAAGGAAAGAAAAGAAAAAAAAAAAAAAAATATATATATATATATATATATATATATATATAAAAGTAAAGGTGTCATAAAATAGAGGAAAAAAGAAAAAAGAGAGTAAGAGAAGAGAAAGATAATATATATATGCGTGTGTATGCGTAGATACGAGCAAGGTTATTCGTCGGCATGGGGTGCAGAGCCCTTGTTAAGTCCCGCTCCTCAATACAATCCAGTAGAAGCACAGACGAGAGTAAATCAAGCACCAACCAATGGGCTGATAGGTGGTAGTAGTACTGGTCACGCCCACGCTCATCCCCATCCACATTCTCACCCCCGTCTCCAAGGACCGAACGAGCATGCGCTTTGTGTCAATGGTGGAGGAGCAACAGTCACCACCCCGGACGACAATGGCAGGCCAAACCTTTGCAGGATATGCGGAAAATCTTATGCTCGACCTAGTACTCTCAAAACTCATCTTAGGACTCATTCTGGCGAGAAACCGTTTAGGTCGGTTTTCTTTTTTCTTTTTCTTCTTCTTCTTAATTTTGTTTTTCTTTTTTTTGTAAACATAATCTGTTCATTTTGTTGTTCATTATCTGTCTTTATACTTCTTTCCTCTTCTTCTTTTTCCTTCTCTTTTTTATTATTCTTCTCGTCGTACATTTTCTTCCCCATTTAAAAAAATGTTCTACTTCGGGAAGGGGTGTTCATTATCATCGTATTAATCATCTCTTGTGGTTATTCCATCCATCCCCCGCTTGCTTCTAACGGACTACGTTCAAATGGGCACAGCCTCGTTACTGTTGGAAATAGAAAAAGGATATGATGATATCGAATTGTCAGATCTTTCACCAACCGACTAATACGCGATTATTATTTGTAATTTTTTTTTTCTTTTTCCTTAAACATAATAGAGTAATATTTATGATAATCAAGAAATTCTTTAAATAATCGTTTTTGTTTAAAAAATCGACAACGTCGCGATCAAAAAGAGAAATAGAATAAAAGGGACAGAGAAAGAGAGAGAGAGAGAGAGAGAGAGAGAAAGAAAAAGAAAAAAAATAAAGAAAAAGTTAAGGGTGGTTTTCATAAAAGGGAGAATGTAATCATCAAAAATAATTTGGATCATTGAATGAGAGACAGCATTAAAAATAGAATAAGTGAGAGAAACAGACAGACAAACAGACAAGACGGAGTTGAGATTATTTATAATATATAGAAAAAATTGTTTAAATAATAAATGAAACATAAAAAAAAAGGAAAATGTGATGGATTTGATTGCAGATGTCATGCATGTTCGAAAGCCTTCAGCCAAGCTGCCAACTTGACTGCCCATACGAGAACACATTCAGGAGAGAAACCATTCCGATGTCCAGTTTGCGATAGAAGATTTTCACAAAGTAGTTCCGTGACGACACACATGAGAACTCATTCCGGGGAACGTCCTTACAGGTACGATGATGATTTTTATCCTTTATATAACAATTTTTCATACATACGAGTAAAGGTTGCTCAAATCGTACCACTGCTTTAAATCGTACCTTTGACTTTTTTATTTAACTATCGTATCACAATAGCGTTTTTAATAGAACAGTCAATAATATTGATTCATTCAATCAGTTTTTGTTACCATCGGTGTACTAGTATAAAGTATATTAATATTTATTAATTTATTAAAATAATTTTATGAGTGTTTTGTTATCATTTTGTGTATATGTTTGATAGATCTTGTTATATAGCAATGTACTATTGACAAATATTTTTGTTCCTATTTTAATTATTTATTCTGTGGTATTGAAATAATCGTTTTATTGAAATAATACCTTAAACAATAGCTTTATTTATTATTTTACTATGTTTATTTGTAATATGACAAGTACCTTGTCTTACTCATAGACGATGCTGAAATTGTATTGGTATGACTTAAAAATAGCCTATTTTTGAGAATTTTTAATTGAAATATGATAAGTCCAAAAAGAAATTCATTTGCAAGCAATTATTATACACACTTTCAAAAACATTCGTTAATTTTTTCATTGAAAGTCGTCACATAATTGCAGCGTCACCGTTTAGTAAAGAAAACCTTATATCGAGAACAATTTTCAGTAAAATTGAAACAATTCACTTGAAATTTATACTAAAAATTATACATTAACATTATCTACAAAATAACGTAGGGATTTCACCTCATCTAATAAGCTTTTTATGAATAATTTTTTACGTAATTTTATACCGATAAATAAATCTTGAAAATATGATGAAAATATGATATGTATCCATATGCAGGAATTAACAAGGAAATATTTTTATGATTATTGTAAAAACTGATTGTACTTAATAAATATCAATAAATATTACCTTTGATTCTTTTGATTTAAATTTTATTCTTGGATACGATTTAGGCTGTAAATGATACGACTTAGGACCCTGATTCCATAGTCGTGCAATATTTATTTATTACGTATTGTTAATTTTATATAAAAGCGTAAAGATATTTCAAACTTAATTAAAATAAATGAAATCAATTTTTAATGATATTATCTTGTTTACATATAAAATTACAGATTATACTATAAGCTGCACTTTTTTAGTACGATTTGAGCAATCTTACATATATACAAATATGTTTTAATTTTTGTATTTATTTTGAAACTTCTTAGTTAGCTAATAAATTCTAATTAATTTATATAAATAAACTATTATTCCTTTCAAATGATTTATACATATATGTATGTATATATTTATATAAAATAATAAGTGTATATATATATATATATATTATATCACTATACTGTGCTATTATATTATACAGTATATTATAGTATATAGTATATGTATATTATATTATTGTTATATTATTATTATTATCATTATACTTTTTATATATTTATTTGATAAAAATAATATTCAAAAAAAAAGAAATGTAAAAATTATAAAAAAGAAAAAATAACTTATAACAAATGAAATATAAAAAAATAATACAAGTCTTCTCCCATTTTGTTTTATTGGATACGTAATATTATTTTATGTATATTACCTCTTTATGTATTTATATTTAATAAATATAAATATTCAGTTATATATAGAAAGAGTATAGTCAAAAAAACCATTTGAAATAATGAATTAAAAAAAACATAATCTTCTTCCATTTTGTTTTGTAGATGTCGGCTCTGCAAAAAAGCGTTCTCTGACAGTTCGACGCTGACAAAACACTTACGAATTCATTCCGGTGAGAAACCTTATCAATGCAAGGTATGTCTCCTAAGATTTAGTCAAAGTGGCAATCTCAACAGGCACATGAGGGTTCATACAGCAACCCTAACGTGACACAATTCAACGAAGACAATCGATAGCAATCATTCGCTGCCACGATATTGTCGAATACCAGTTATACGGCATGGAACTGGAACTATTACTACTACTACTACTACAATTAATACTACTATTACTACTACTGCTATTACTACTACTACTACTAATAATAATAATAATAATAATAATAACAATAATAATAATACCTTAACGAAAACAATTTAGAATAAATAATCGATATAAATAGAATGAAAAATACAAAAATCCGAACACTGCGTTGTGTCGTGTACAGCTGACAAATTTTCTTTCTCTTTCTCTCTCTCTCTCTCTCTTTCTTTCATTACTCCCGATTATAAGCAACAATCATGACGAAAAAATAAGAAAAAAGAATCCAAAAAAGATAATATACTTAAAAAAAATTCCTAAATGTTTAACACGTTCCGTGCCGTGTGGGATGTGTGAGCCCCACGCTGAACTTTTCGTTCAAGACATCAAAAATTGTCATCGTAAAATGAAGAATATTTTACAAATCTTGTATGCAATCAATTGTTGGCATCTGAATACTATTGTTGCTGTGTTTATTTGATCATGGGGCGTATACATCCCACGCGGCCTTAATGAAAAGTCTTCAAAAAACGATCTGGTACGACACGTGTTAACGAACTAATTTTAAGTGAAGCATATTAGTTCTTCAATAATGGAATCAACTAATAAAATTGCATACATGAAAAACTACAAAATAAAAATAAATAAAATTATAATCTTTTTTTTTGGAGATGTTCTAAAAAAAAAAAAAAAATACTCATACACACATATCGAATCGATCGTCCAATTTTAAACCTTCGAATAGAAACGAAAATCAAACCCAAGCAATGACGAACAAATGAAATGAATTAAATAAAGGAAACAATAAATAATTTTCTTCTACGATCGAAAAATTTTAGTTGACAATCGTGAAATACGATTGACATTTTATACTTTTCAAATTTGTCAATAGATCGATAGAGAGAGATCCATAGATCAATCGAATAGGGTGTCCCAAAAATTCCTAGATAAATATCTTGACAATTCACTGAAAAATTCTAAATTTTATTTGGAAAATATTATATTACAAATGGCAGAATATTGTCTTTATAATTTTTAACACTAGAGATATACCAGACCAGTCATTTTGACTAGACGGCCATTTTAATTCAAAATGTCTACTTCATGTAACATTTGATTTCTGTAAATAATTAAGAGTTTTGTTATTTAAAAATATCTATAAATCCATTTTTCTATTAAAATTATTATTGTTAAACATTTTTTAATATTTTTTAAGAGTAAATAAAGACTGGAAGCCTCAAAAAGCATTTTTTTTATACACCAGTCATTTTGACTAGTGTGATAAAAAATGGTGGTGTATCTAGTGTTAAACAAGTTTGTAATTAAAAATTCATAACTACATAATATGGAAAATAAAAATATCGTAAATATTCTAATTATAAATCAAATTAAATGAATTTTGTCTTCGTTTTGTTTTTCTAAAGAAATTTGTTGGGATACCCTATACGATGAAGACCAACAAAATAAAATGGAAAAAGAAAAAAGAAAAAAAAATATTTCTTAAAACGCACTTCGCCATTAAAATAATACTCTAGAATCGGGATTAGGTTGGTTGACAGGATATATCGTAATTTAGATCTTCAACATCCACCATAGCACCGTTGATTATTGTACAAATATTGTATTTATTATAATTAATTATAATATTAATGTGTTGCTGTGTGTTTTCACCACCCTATTTTTTCAAATTTTCATATATCGTCGTGTGGCATTTTTATTTAAATTTTTTCTTGTTCTTGTTGTTGTCGTCTTATTTTATTTTATTTTAAATTTTCTTTCATTCTTTCCTTTCGCGTTAACTTTATAACGTCAGTTCGTTTTTATTATTCTTAATTTCTTTTTTATTCATTTATTTACTTTTTAATTAATTCTTATATATACATACATATATATATATATATATATATATATATGTATATACACATGAAGATATATATATATATATATGGGTGTGTGTGTGTATACATATATATATATATACATATACATATACATATTTAATTTTTATATTAACGAAAGTGTTTTCACTGACGCCATGTTTTTTTTTTGTTCTTTTCCAAACGAACAACGAAATAATATGTAAATATTCATACATACACACGCACGCACGCACGCACGCACCCACGCACGCACACACACACACACCCAAACACACACACACACTTACATATACATATATATATTACATATATATACATATATGTAATATTTTATTCGTATGACGAGAAAAAAGAAAAAAAATATATATATATATAATAACGGAAAAAATATATTTTAATCGATTAAAAAAAAAACGGATGAGAGAATGGACATGTGCGTTTTCTTTTTTTTGTTCTCTTTTTGCAATCCCACAGCAGATCAGGATCCACGTATCGTCGGTCGTGTGGGCTAGGCTATGGCAACCAGCCCTTTTTCGAGTGGTGGGGGTATCAGAGGGCTCTGGGAAACAACGGTGATGAAGGAAGAGGAAGAATAAGAAGAAGTAAACTCGGGTTCGTCTTCAGGGTTACACTCGACCTTGAACCAGGGAAGGGGTTGTTGTTTGGAAACATTTTTTGTATCGTGAATTTGTTGTCACACATTGATTTGCCTCTTTTTCCACAAGATTCAAACTATGTAGGTATGTATGTGTATGGATGTATTTATGTATGTATGTATGTATGTATGTAGGTATGTATGTATGTATGTACGGACAACTTTGTCTCTCACTTTACAGAATATCATTTTTACTTTTCATCATTATCATAATCATAATCATTATCATCATTACCAACATCATCATCATAATCATTGTCATCGTCATCATCATCATTATTATTATCATTATCATCATCATTCATTAAAAATCTTTCGCTCAATCTTTCTTTATCCTCTGTTTCTTTTTTTTCTATATATATAGTTATAATATTTATATAAGTAATAATTATTCTTAAAATAACAAAAAAACTCAAGGAAGAAAAAAGGTATTTTAAAGAATACTACGTAATAAAAAAAAAAAGAAAACAAAATCAAATAAAAGCAAAAAAGAAAAATTAGAAAAAGAAGAAGAAGAAGAAGAATTACAACGTTTGTCCAATGAAGATGGGTTAAAAAAATTTGAGCCTTAAAACAACTTTTATTTTGTTAAAAATTAAAAAAAAAAAGGAAAGAAATGTTGTTCTTCTATGTTAAGCTCAAAATTTTTCAACTCACACACATACACACATACACACACATGCACGCACGCATGTATGTACCGGCACGGCTATGCAGGGACGAAGTTGGTCCGCCGTTTTGTTTATATATATATATATATATAATTATTTATATTATTAATGTGAAAACTTATCTTTAAAATAATAAAGATATTACCTTTCTTACGAGGAGAGGGAGGGAGGACCATCTTGTCGCGCAAAGTTAACGTACCACACTTGTGTTACGATTTATTATAAACTGTTCTTCAATTTTCTTTTCATATTTGTTTTTCTTAATGTACGTAGTAATCTTGTGTATGCTTAAGGCATATATATAAATATATATATATATATATATATATATATNATATATATATATATATATATATATATTTATATTTATATATACGTATGTATGTATTTGTGATATTTCGTTCATTTCGTTCATTCTTTACTCTCATCTTTTCCTAATATCTATCTTTATTTATTTATTTCTTACTTTCTCTCTCTCTCTCTTTTTTTCTGTGTTTGTCAAACAAACTGTACTTGCTATTATCTGACTTTCATTTAATATTTAGATATATTTTCTTTTTTACATCACTTGGAATGATTTTCATTCGCATGAAAAAAAAGAAGTAATAATAGTATTAAAAATAATAATAATAATAATAATAATAAATTATTAAAGAAAAGTATAACAAACAACTAGGAAAGAAAAAGCTCATTGAGATGTAAAAGTGACAATATCCAGAAACTTATTCAATTACAAATATCAAACACTTTTCGGTCTCTATATTTTGTTTGTTGGTATGTTATGTGTTTTGTAGTAATTTTTATATAATGACGAAAACAAAATAAATGTATATATATATGAATATTAGAAAAGTATATGATAACTAATTCAATATCTGTATATTAATTTCAATTTACGCATATTTAATAAAACGTTGTCACAAAATATCCAAATTATATATAATATATACATATTATATACATATGCATATATATATTTTTTAATGACAACCAATCAAAAAGTTTTAAAATTGCAACAGTTAATCCATTGACAGCGAAGCATACAAAAACAAAACGTGATAATAGCGTTTAGTTAGCTACAAGGAAGTATTTAGAATCGAACGCCTATATGCGCCGTTTGTAGTAAAAGTATAACTTTCTCTAAACACGCCTGTGATATATTTTCAGTCAAAGGATTAATTTTCTTATTGATAAATTTGAATTTAAAGATCATTGTCATCATCATCATAATGATCCTAATTAAAAATAAGACAAAAATGATTATACAAAATATAAATCAAATGTAGATATGTATATCTCTAAATAGATCTTTTTATATGTATATATGCATTTTGTGTGTGTGTTTTAATTTATTTCATCATTTGTGGATATTTGTTTTATCTCTCTTTAATTAATTTTTACTCAATTTTTTTATTATTATTATTATTATTATTAATTGTCAGATATTATTATATCATACTAATCTCCGACATTAATTTTCATTATTTTTCTCAAAAAAATTATAAACATTACTCTCTCTCTCTCTCTCTCTCTCTCTCTCTCTCTCTCTGTTTTTCTTTCTTTATTACTTTCTTTTTCTTTCATTTATTTATACTAAGCTGTTATACTTTAACTTCATTTATTTTGTTACTGTGTTTGTGTTGATTTGTTCTCTCATTTGAATGATTCATTACCATTTCTTTATAATATATTCTTCAATGCATGTTCGTAACATCGCTTATTACTTAATACAATAATTAATCATAAGTTTTAATTACCAATTAATAAAACTTGATTTTAGTTGTTTTTAATTCTTATTGTTTTTTCTCTCTCCCACAAACATTCTCTCTCTCTCTCTCTCTCTCTATTTCTCTCTCACTTTCTTTCTCTTTCTCACTTCCACTTTCATCCAATAATTCTGTCTTTCATTTTCACACTCTTTCTCTCAAACTATTTCTTGCTCGCTTTTAACAAGATTATTATGTATATTAATTATTATCAATTAATATTTTATCCCTTGTTACAAGAAACGAATTCAAAGTATTATTTATTTGTTTTTTTTTTGTCCTGTTCATTTCGCGAAACACAGTATATATATATGTAATATCATATATAAGTAATTTAATTTTGACACTATATGTATGAATCTGTGTGTGTGTGTGTTGTGTGTATATATACTTGATTCGTGTATGTTAAGTGATACGTCGATCACAGATATCTGCCACGTTTTTTTCCATTTTCTTTTATTTTCCTAATTTTTTATTGATCCAATTGGTTTTTTTTTTTTTTTTTTAATGAAAATGTTGCATCGCTTTGATTGTTATTGTTTATTAATGACAGTTTATCATTCTTTCTCATTTACTACTCAAATTATACCAAGAAATACACTTGTGCGATTTATGCCTCATTCTCATTGTATCACAAAATTATAATAAGAATAAGAATAAGAATAAGAATATTAAAAATAATATTATTATTAATAGTAATAATAATAATAAGAAAAAAAAGAAGGATGTAAAAAAAAAAAAAAAAAAAAACAATAAAAAAGGAGACATTTATTACTCTCAAAATACGATGATAATAATAATAATGTCTAATGGAATTTTTTTTTCTTTTTTATTTTTTGTTTTTTTTTTTTTTTTTAAATGATAATTTGATTCCTCATTTTTTTAATTACTTCGCTACAAATTACAAACTGTAAATATCTATACATACATACATACGTACATACATACATACATATACATATACATATACATACATATACATATATATATATATATACGTATATACGTATAAAATTGCATTTAATATTCTATACTTTTTTTGTCAAAAAAATTTATTTCAGGAAGTCTTTTTTTGTTTATTTTGTTTTTCATTTACCTTCTATTTCTCTTTCTCTCTATTTCTTTCTTTCTTTCTTTCTTTCTTTCTTTCTTTCTCTCTCTCTCTCTCTATCTCTCTTTCTCTCCTCTCTATTTTTTTATTTATTTTTTTCCCCTTTTTCTTGCAAAATTTCAACTTGGTACATAGATTTGTAATGGAGAGATTTGAGAGAATATAATTGTCATCCATTCATATCGTCACATTAATATATCCTGCGTCATATATTCCTTTTTTTTCTAACATATATACGTATGTATATATGCCTGTGTATGTGTGTGTTGGTGTATATATATATATATACACACGAAAACTAAAATTAATTTATAAGAAGATATTATTTTTTTTATTTATCTAATACCACTCTCTCACAGTATTGTTTGTTTATTTCTTTCTTTCTTTCTTTTTTTTCTCACGTACATAAAAAGGTGGGGAAAAAAAGAACTTATATACTTGAAAGTACGCACACTTGCGCATCTCAATCTTTTTTTTTCGAATACTCGACAATCGTAGCTATCGATTATTATTTTATGTATTTGTTTTATTTACTTGTTATACTATTAATCTTAATAATTAATAATGATAATAATTATAATTATAATAGTAATTAATATATAATAATAATAATAATAATAATAATAATAATAATAATTAATAATAATAATAATAATTATAATAGTAACGTTTTGTTTTTGTCATTAGATAGAAAACTACTCACACACCTGTTTTGTTTTGTTTTGTATCTTAAAACTTATCTCCATCCGCGTAGTATTGTTTTTATATATTTAATGCAGTCTATATATAAATATATATATATAGATATAAAATTATAAACGATTATTATTATTATTTCATATCGGTTGAGCCGAAAACAAAAAATTAAGAAAAAAAATGAACTTCTTTACTGTTCAATTTTTCATTTTTATTTTATTTTATAATTGTATCTGATTATCAGAGAAAAAAAAATTAGGATTATCGTTATAATCGTTCGTTTAGAAATATTATACATATCTAAAATGTATTTATATACCGCTATATAGTTTTCTCAATCTCAGGCAATCGGTAAGAAAATTATTATTATTATTTAAAACATCTCTTGCTTTATTTCATTAGCTATTTTCTGTTCCTTGTTGTATCTTGTTCATTGTTGCTGTTCTTGTTGTTGTTGTTGTTGTTGTTGTTGTTGTTGCTGATGTTATTCTAGTTTTTTTTTCTGTATTATTTTATTACTTTTATTTTTTTATTTCTTTTTTTTCGAGAGAGTATAATTCTTTGGAAATACAAACTAAACATGAAGTATTCGAAGAATTCAAATACAGTGTGGCAACGTAAAACATGACTTATCATTATTATTTTGTCATAAATGTTCATTTATTCTGTACAATTGAAATATTTGAAATTTGAAAAAATAATGTATAATATCAAGAAGAGTGATAAGAGATTTATTATTTGTATATAATTTTTTTTTTTTATATTTATTTTTCCTTTCTTTATACTTAATTACAAAACAGAGAAAGTTTTAACTCATTATTAGAAGAGAAATATAGTAAGACAGCAATAAAAAAAAATATTGGTAGTAGTAGTAGTAGTAGAAATAATAATAGTAATAATAATAATAATAATAATAACAAATATAATAATTATAATAATAATAATAATAATAATAATAATAATAATGACAAATAAAGAATAGTTTGACTAAGTAAATATAATACAGTTTCATGACATAATTATATAATATACAGCTTCAGAAAAAAAGACTCTAATATCATACAAATTA